>RCUC01131883.1:0-60869 GCA_003697995.1 Taxidea taxus jeffersonii | reverse complement strand
TAGAGAGCCCAGAAATAGACCCTCAACTCTATGGTCAACTAATCTTCAACAAAGCAGGAAAGAATATCCAATGGAAAAAAGACAGCCTCTTCAACAAATGGTGTTGGGAAAATTGGACAGCCACATGCAAAAAAATGAAATTGGACCATTTCCTTACACCACACACAAAAATAGACTCAAAATGGATGAAGGAACTCAAAGTGAGAAAGGAATCCATCAAAATCCTTGAGGAGAACACAGGCAGCAACCTCTTCGACCTCAGCCGCAGGAACTTCTTCCTAGGAACAATGCCAAAGGCAAGGGAAGCAAGGGAAAAAATGAACTATTGGGACTTTACCAAGATCAAAAGCTTTTGCACAGCAAAGGAAACAGTCAACAAAACCAAAAAAAAAATGACAGAGTGGGAAAAGATATTTGCAAACGACATATCAGATAAAGGGCTAGTATCCAAAATCTATAAAGAGCTTAGCAAACTCAACACCCAAGGAACAAATAATCCAATCAAGAAATGGGCAGAGGACATGAACAGAGATTTCTGCAAAGAAGACATCCAGATGGCCAACAGACACATGAAAAAGTGCTCCACATCACTGGGCATCAGGGAAATACAAATCAAAACCACAATGAGATACCACCTCACACCAGTCAGAATGGCTAAAATGAACAAGTCAGGAAATGACAGATGCTGGCGAGGATGTGGAGAAAGGGGAACCCTCCTACACTGTTGGTGGGAATGCAAGCTGGTGCAACCACTCTGAAAAACAGCATTGAGGTTCCTCAAAAATTTGAAAATAGAGCTACCTTATGACCCAGCAATTGCACTACTGGGTATTTATCCTAAAGATACAAACGTAGTGATCCAAAGGGGCACGTGTACCCGAATGTTTATAGCAGCAGTGTCCACAATAGCCAAGTTATGGAAAGAACCTAGATGTCCATCAACAGATGAATTGATAAAGAAGAGGTGGTATATATATATACAATGGAATACTATGCAGCCATCAAAAGAAATGAAATCTTACCATTTGCGACAACATAGATGGAACTAGAGCGTATTACGCTTAGCGAAATAAGTCAACTGGAGAAAGACAGCTATCACATGATCTCCCTGATATGAGGAAGTGGAGATGCAACGGGGGTGGGGGTTAAGGTGGTAGGAAAAGAGAAAATGAAACAAGATGGGATCGGGAGGGAGACAAACCAAAAGAGACTCTTAATGTCATAAAACAAACTGAGGGGGGTGGTGGGGGCGAGGGGTTGGGAGAGGGTGGTGGGGTTACATTATATGTTTAAATAAAAAAGCTTAAAAAAAATATAAATAAATAAATAAATAAATAAAAGATCTGGTCTGGCATTTTGGAAGACTTTGGTTGATTCTTGGTCCTGTCATTAACTTAGTAGATAAGTTCAGGCAAATTACTGATATTCCTCTTCAGGAATTCGATGTTTCCTTTTATGAAAAAAGAGAAAAAGAGTCCTCTTTAACTCATAACATTTTCTTGCCAGAAAGCTCAGGGCCAAGTTATTTGCTTGTTTTAGGTTGCTGTCCATTTTTCTGGGCAGACAATAGTCTCCCTAGCTCAGTCTTCCACCAGATCGTATGTCACATGTATTAAGTCCTTGCTCTAATGAATGGTTCTGTTATATGTCTCTTTTATATTCATATAGGTAGCCTTAACTCTTTGGGTGATAGAAATGTAAATAGTAAATACTAGCCCCTTAGTTTACCCATCCCTGAGGTGACACCAAGATGGTAGGAGAGGTAAGTATCTCAGAAGAAGTAGGTAAAAGGGGCAATATGGGAAACATGACATGGGTTTGGAGAAAAGTAGAAAAGTGCTTTATAAGTGTCTTGTAATCTTTTGGTTACATATGCTTGGGACAGGTTATGTCTCCCAGGTCTGTGGTGTGTAGCACATCTTTGCAAGTAGGAAGAGAGAGCACGTGAGACTCAAGATAGTAAACTTTCATGGGTCAGCGATTGTATGTGCTTTGCATTTAACAGCCAGGGATTTGGATCCTTTAACAGCCAGGGATTTGGATCATGAGCATCATTTTCCAGATGAGCAAACAAAGCTAATAAATGGCAGACATGAAATTCAGATTTGAAGCTCTCTGGCATTAAAAACAAAAACAAACATCCTGTCTACTCTTTCTCCCCTATCCCCAGCTTTACTGAGGTCTAACTGGAAAACCCTTCTCTCAAAGAACCCTTCCGACTGTCTTGTCTCTTTCCTTTTTTTTTTTTTGTTGTTGTTGTTTATTTGTTTGCTGACATTGGCATTTATTATTATTTTTTTTAAGATTTTATTCATTTGACAGATAGAGATCACAAGTAGGCAGAGAGGCAGAGAGAGAGAGAGGAGGAAGCAGGCTCCCCGATGAGCAGAGAGCCTGATGCGGGGCTCAGTACCAGGACCATGGGATCATGATCTGAGCTGAAGGCAGAGGCTTTAACCCACTGAGCCACCCAGGCGCCCCTGACATTGGCATTTAAACTATGCAGCTTGTTTCTATCCTGTTTTATGGAGTAACACTTCTGAAGCAATATTTGGTTCTCAGAGACATGCCTCATACACCTGTATTGTATTTGGTGGTGTTAGATGGCTAGGTAATAAAGAGGATCTGAAAGGATTGGTTTTTGTTGGAGAGATGGGGGTTAAACAGGTGACTGCTAAACATGCTGCATGTGTGTTTAGCAGTCCTAAACATTTAGAGTTCGGTAATTTCTTGTGAAATATTTTTGACAGTGTAAATCAAACTTGGTTTACTGTTACTTTTATTACCTGGTTATTAGATAACATGTCCCGTGTTAACAGTGTTTGGATCTGAGTATACCAGGTGTGTTGTGAAAAGCAGCCTGGACTTGGAACCAGGAAGAACTGGGTCTAAGGCTGTCCTCTGCCACTTGCTGGCTTTGTGACTTTGGGCTCATAATTGGTCAGTTTTTCTCAGCTGTAAGGTTGATTTAATAGTGCCTATCACAGAGGTGGTTTTGTGAGGGTTAAATGAGGTAGAACATAGGGAATAGCTTCAGAGAGTGCCTGGGATTCAGAGGGATTCAGCAGCATTCAATAAATGTTACCTACTCCTACCTCAGATACCTGAAAATTGCGAGGGAATCTGTAAACGATTATGTAATGTTTAGATGTTTATAAGTGGGAACTTTATTGATAGATATTACTCAAGTTATGAACTTCTGATGCAGGAAACCCCCATATGCAAATGGATGGCTTCCTACTGCTACAAAAGCACCAGTATAATGTAGTGAGTGGCTCAGACTTCCAAATCTGGAACTAAGTCTGTGGGTTTGAATTCTTCTTTATTATACTAGCTGAGTGATCCTGGGCAAGTTATTCAATCTCTTTGTGTCATGGTTTCCTCCTCTGTATGATGAGGATAATAATGGCACGTACTTTTTAGGTTGGGAGGATTGCATGAGCACGCATGCTTGTGCATGTATGTGTACGGGCGCCAGCACCCCGTCAGGGCTTGTCACTACTGTTATTATCCTTCCTGTCTTTGCCTCATTGTGTAGACAGCCCATAAGTCCCTGGAAATTCCTTGGAATTCCCTCTCAAATCTTCTGTTATCGGGAGGATCCTAATACATCCTATACATTACAAATCTGTCTTTTCCCTCTATCTTCCATCCCTTCTCAGTGACTTCATTTTAATTCAGGCTGTCCTTTTCTCATATACTCTAAGCAGTCTTCTTCCTTGTACATTTTTTATCTAGACACTTAAAAAAATCTGCTTTTGTTTTATGTGAAGCTGAACATTTTCTGACAATGAATGATAAACTCAGCTATGTGTTAAGGGTACTTTTATGCCAAAGAAGATGAAAGCTATGTGGTTTCAAGCAAGTAAAAAATATATATAAACTACTTTTATTGTGTATTGAATAATAAGGCTCAGGCAACATTGAAAGAGGAATATTGCCACACAGTTACCAATCAGATGAAAATACTGCTTATGCTAGGCTGAATTGAGACATTTAAAGGTCTTTGGGAGCTAGACACTTAAGAGAATGTTGCTTTGGTAATTGGGAGGCAAGGAAAGCAGTTAAACAAGTTCTTTCTCGACTTGGAGTCTTGTTTACTTTTCTCAGGTTAGAAGTGATAGCTCAAATGGTTTTAGGGATACTTCCCCATTTTTATAACAGAGAAAACTAAGAATCAGAACATTCATATGACTTGCCCAAGACCTCTGTGGGCCACCATTTTGTGTATTTTTAAAAATACAGGCTCAGGGCACCTGGGTGGCACAGTCGGTTAAGCGTCGAACTGTTGATCTCATCCCAGGTCTTGATCTAAGGGGCACGAGGTCAAGCTCCGTGTTGGACTCCATACAGAGCATGGAACCTACTTAAAACAACAACAACAAAAACAACCAGCCTTGTGCTGGATTTGTGATTGAGTTATAAAATTATACAGAAGGTATTTACATGTAGAACTTAAGAAACTAAATGCCCATTTGTTGAAATAGTTGGGAGAATTTTAAGATGTATTTGTGGGTAGAAGATTTAGTGATTAAGAGAAATTTGGATTATGTAGGATCCAGCCATTGGACATTGGACATTGTAAAGGGCAGTGTCTTGCAAGAGAAGAGAGAAAGGTGCTCTCTTTGGCTCTTGTCTCACAGGAAGTACCAGAGGTTAGGGACCAAGTCTCTCTTGATTATCCTTTAGTTCTAGTTCAGCCCTGTGCCTTCTGTCAAGTAGATGGTCAGTAAGTATTATTGAACACATAAATGCTAATCATAAGATGCTGACTATGGGTTTGTATTGTGATAGGCCTATCTGATATTTTGACTGGCATTTCTTTTTTATGTTGTTCCTTTTATCAGGAGAGAAGACCCTTTACAAAGCATCCCCAGCCTGTTAGACCTTAATGGGGGTAACAGTTAATACTAGAACAGCAAAAAGCAAAGTGTTGAGAGCTCATTACAGGTAAAAAGGAGCTCTCCTGTATAACTTTCATTTGAGACTTATGGCAGCCAAGATTCCGAGACGGGAAGTGATTGTGAACTAGACCCAAGTCCTGCACTCTCCCACTGGGCCCCAGGGCTGCACTTGACTGTTGTTGACTGGTTTGAGGGTACAGCCCAGCCTGTAATGCCCCCCCCCCACACCCCCCGGTGCATTCTGCTCAAGTCTGGCTGCTCCTCTGTTGCCACTTCGTTCCACAGAGCCTCCTGGAGGCTTGGTCTTTATGTCTGCTGCCTTCTGGTCACAGTCAAGGCCTTGATCACATAACTGGGTCAGAGTGACAGCTCTCACCATATTTTTGCTGTGGGAGTGAAGCCTCAGGAAGTAATTGAGTCAAGGTCTTTTTGGCTGAAACCTGGTGTGTCAAAGTAAGATAGTCTGCTCACCTTGACTTGGGCCTTTGAGGAGAGAAAAAATTTTAAACCTCTTCTGACCTTTTCCTTAAATCATTAAAAAGCTACAGCCTACAAATTCAAAATAATTGTAACCATTTGATTTTATACAAGAAAGATATATATTCTATGGAGTCTTTTCTGATCTTCTGATCTGTATCATGTTTAGTTTCTATAGATAGTAGGCACTTGCATTTTTAGTTGTTTCTCTAAAGAGTTATATTGGAATTTCAGATAAATTTTCCAGTCTGTGTTCAACAAGTATAGTTTCATACAGAATACATTTAACATTCTTTTGTTTACTTTCAGAGAAGTCAGGATTAAGCCTGATACTGGCGCTTCCTAGGCAATCATTTGAAACTTGCTGTACCTCCTGGAGTCTTCTTTTAAAATTTTATTTAGCATTTTAAAGAAGTTAAATACTGTACTTGAATTTTAGAAAAATTAAATAAAAATTCCAAGACCTATCACTTAGATAAACATTTTTGTTAATATTTTAATGTTTATGATTTCAGACTTTGTTTCATGGATAATGACCTGTAAATTGAAAAAAAATTCAAGGAGATCATAGAACATAATGCCGTTTTGTAATCTGTTTCTTTTCGCCAAATGATTCTTCACGGTTTTATCCCCACGTGGTAATAAATTTTGGCTAGGGTGACATAACTTTTTATGATATACAGTTTTTCATAGTATGAATGAATGAAAGTTCATTTATCTGACCCTGTAAAGAAGAACATACATTGTTTTTTCTACTGTAAATAATCCTGTTGAAAACATCTTCGTGCCTCCATTTTTGTGTAATTTTCTGATTATTTCCTTAGAAGACTGTAAATGATACTGTTTTCTGAATTTTTCTCACATTTTAAGATTTTGGATACTTATTTATCCATAAATAATTTGAAAAGCGTGTGCTGTAGTCTAATGGAAGCATCTTATATCTGCCCAGTTGGGGGTTTTAGAATAGGGAGTTCTGTAGGTTCTTTGGTTGAATATACAGTTCTGGGGACTTTGGATGCCTGAGCAGTGTTTCTAACAGTTAGATTTTCCTCACAGTACCATAAGCATTCTGGGCTGCCAGATTCCAAGATTTACTTTGAAGGTGTAAGGTGGAAGTCAAAGAACAGGAAGATAATATACAGATAAGATCTCTCATCTGTGCTTAAAGAATTTGACCTTTTACCAGGTCTTCAACCCAGTGCTCCATTGACTACAGGTTCTCTTGGTTTGGTTTCACTAATTACTGACACAGTTTAATTTTATCAAATATAAATCTAGTTTTAAAATGACAGGACCGCTTAGGTATAATGGTGCTCATATGAACCAGGAGGCATATCCTTCAGTAGCTGGAGGATAATGCTGTGGAAGAGAGAGGCTTTATTATTTTGTGTTTACCAGATGTGTTGCAGTGAACTTTGAAAACTCTTCCAAGTAAAATAGGGTCTTCTTTTTTTTCCCTCCTTAATGATTAAACTACTGGCTGCTAGTCTGTCATGACAAAGATACCCAAAAGCAATTTCAGAGGATGGATCTTTTACTGATTAGTGGTTATAAAGATTTCACATGGATCGTATTCTCAGTGTTTTGAAGTTATTTTATTGGTCAGATCTGTTTCCCTGAAGTCAACGAGGCTAGTTATCTCTGCAGAGACTTGTGACAACAAGCTTATAGCTGCATTCCCTAGGGAGCATATCACACTTTCAAGATCTTTGCTTCACGCACCTCCATGCAGCCTGCTGCTGTGGGCCTTTCAGATTCTCCATGTGAAACCGGTTTGATAATAACTCATAGCATGACAGCTGTTTAGATAGCCTCTTTGCATAAGTCAAAGTCTGCAGAGCTAGCACTGTGCTCACCACATTAATTTCTTTTCTCTTTATTTGCTCCTTTCTTCATGCCTCCTGGTTTATATGAGTGCCGTTATACCTAAGCAGTCCTGTCATTTTAAAAATTAGATTTATATTTGATAAAATAAAACTGTCAGTAATTAGTGAAAACCAAGCCAAGAGAACCTGTAGTTAATGGAGCATTGGGTTGAAGACCTGGTAAAGGGTCAAGTTCTTTAAGCACAGATGAGAGATTTTATCTGTATGTTATCTTCCTGTTTTTTGACTTCAGTGTTAGTGTGTTCCATCAAAACCCTGTGTTTCAGGTCATAGCATAGGCAGTCTTTTCTATGTTATACTTCAGGTAATTTAGAAACATTTATACTTCTAAATCAGTCTATTTCTATATAAACCTTTTAGCTTTGTGTGTTTCTCCTATGTATAATCGAGTGTAGATTTAGTTATTTTTTAAAGATTATTTTTTCTTTGTAAATGTAATAGCATTCTGGTAGTGATATATTTACCAACTTGAACTGAAATTTGAAATTGTACTCACAAAATCATGGAATTGTGTACTACTGTTCTACTAAAGGATGTGATACTGCAGATAAAATTCCAAATGGAGCTGTGGAGAGAAAATTCTTATTCAAGGACCTATAGCTCAGTGTCATTGCTTTTCTTTTGGATTTCTGTGTTCTCTCCTGGTGAGTTAAACCAAAAAACAAGATACTGGGGGGGCACCTGGGTGGCTCAGTGGGTTGAAGCCTCTGCCTTCAGCTCAGGTCATGATCCCAGGGTCCTGGGATCAAGGCCCGCATCGGGCTTTCTGCTCAGTGGAGAACCTGCTTCCCTTCCTCTTTCTCTGCCTGCCTCTTTGCCTACTTGTGATCTCTGTGTGTCACATAAATAAAATCTTTAAAAAAGAAAAAAAATAAGATACTGGGGTTTATCTGGCCCTGTACCTAGAGCCTCTTAAGAGGAGGGGGGAGAATCTGTGAACTTCAGTGATAATCAAGGCATGATCCCTTCATTAGGAGTCCTTGTTTCTGTTTCTCTCATTGGTCTCATTTCTTGCCACAGTTAAGGTTTTCTCCAAGTAGCTTGAATGAGAATAACTGCCTGCCCCAAGATGGTATTCTTTCAGCTTTCATTCATCAAATCTCCCAGAATGTCTCTTGAGTCACCCTTTGATCCCATAGGTAGATAGTGGTTGGTCAGGCCTGGGTCATGGAGCGGGGTCAGGCAGGCCATGGAACTGTAGTCTTAACACCAAATGGGAAGAGAGGTTTCTAGACAGCTAAAGATAATGTTTACCATAACATCTTGAGCTGGCATTTCAAAAAAATTTTTTTGTTTTTAATTGTGAAATATACAACATAAAATTTACCATCTTAGCCATTTTAAAGTTACAGTTCAAAAGTATTAAGTACATTCATACTGTTTTGCAACTTGTCTCCAGAACTCTCTCTGTTTTGCAAAACTGAAAATATATTTCCAATTAAATGCCCCCCCCCCCCCATCCTCCTCCCTCTGTCCCCTGGCTAACACCATTCTACTTTCTGTCTCTGTGAATGTGACTATTCTGGGTACCTCATGTGAGTGGAATCCTACTGTAGAGGTGGAAGATTTTTCCTTTCTTGTAGGTTCTTCAGCTGGTCTAATAATTAAATTGACATCAGATAAACAGGAGAAAAACATTTAATTTTATACATGTGGAAGCTCATAAAAATATGAGACTAAAGGAAGTGACCAAAGCAGGCAGCTTTTTATACCTTAAACAATAAATTTATGAAAAATTGGCAAGACAAAAAGTCTGGGCTTGGTGTAGTAAATTAATGTAGAAGTAACAAGTTACGTTTTCCCTTCACATGGGGAATTTATTTCCTGTTGTCGGGGACAGAGGAGAGTCAGAGTGTCCTTCTTGTACTGACCATTTCTTAAGTAACTTTATTTTTTTTATTTTTATTTTTTTTAAGATTTTATTTATTTGACAGACAAAGATCACGAGTAGGCAGAGAGGCAGGCAGAGAGAGGAGGAAGCAGGCTCCCCAGCAAGCAGAGAGCCCGATGTGGGGCTCGATCCCAGGATCCTGGGATCATGACCTGAGCCGAAGGCAGAGGCTTTAACCCACTGAGCCACCCAGGCGCCCCTCTTAAGTAACTTTAATTCGAAGTAATCCATATGCCAGAGTGGCATTGTAGGGTGGCCTGCCTGAAACTCTTTCAATGCAGTATTTATCCTTTTGTGGTTGACTTATTTCACTTAGCATAATGTCCTCAGGAATCATCCATGTTGTAGCATGTGCCAGACTTTCCTTCCTTAAAACTGAATTAGTATGCCATTGAATGTACTTACCACATTTTGTGTATCCATTCATTTGTTGATGGACACTTGGGTTGCCTTACGCCTCTTGGCTGTTATAAATAACCCTATGAATATGGAAGTACAGATACCTCTTTGAGACCCTGGTTTCAGCTGCTTTGTGACTTGGCAGTTTTTAGACAACTCTGACTCAAACAGGACCAAAACTAAGTTAATCTTTCCCCCTAAAAATTGCCCTTCATTTTAACCTCTCTCTCTTATCACCTTCACTGGTCACCTAAGCCTGATCCTGGGGCTTTTTCGACTCCTTGCTCATGGACTGTTAGTCACTAAACTTTACCAGTTTTTAACTTTTTTTTTTTTTTTAAGATTTTATTTATTTTGTTAGAGAGAGAGAGAGTGAGCACAGGCAGACAGAGTGGCAGGCAGAGGCAGAGGGAGAAGCAGGCTCCCTGCTGAGCAAGGAGCCCGATGTGGGCCTTGATCCCAGGACGCTGGAATCATGACCTGAGCCGAAGACAGCTACTCAACCAACTGAGCCACCCAGACATCCCCAGTTTTTAACTTTTAAACATCCTTTTCGTCCAGTACTTCCCTGAGTATTTTTGTTCTGAGGGTGTCCTGTGAATAAAGGATATGGTGTTCAGGTTGAGTTTGGGAATTGTGTGTTGCTTAGTTTATCCTCTTCTTGGAGAACCAGAATGTCTCTTGACAGATTGAAGTCTCAGGAAGTCTCACAGTAAAGAAATTGTTAAATGGTGCTTAGTCAGCTCTTTTCCCGCTATACTTGATCATGGAGCCACTGTTTGACTTTTAACACACTGATATGGACTCGAGTGAGAAGTGCAGCTCTCCTCTCCTTGCCTTTCTCTCCCTTTTCTCTCTTGCTTGGACCGGAGCCCAAATCTTGGAAATCAGGGCTTATAAATTTTTTTTTTTTTTTTTTTCATCTCATCGATCCATTTGGCAGTCAGTTGAAGCCTCCTTCTCTTGGTATGAGAGAACATATACAATTAGATAGATAGGGTTATAAATCATTCACTGATCTGCTAGAGAAGGCTGTCCTCTGGTTCATCTGCAGTTGCCACAGACTGGGAATACTGTGTGGAAAGGGTGTTATGTGGTGGAGAATATGGGCAGTAGAGTTAGGATATTCTCTGTGGGCAAGTTATTTAACTTTTCTGTCTCAGTTTACTCATCTGGAAAACTAAGAAAAGAATAGTACCTACCTCATAGGGTAGCTCTGAAATAAGTGAGTCCTTTATTTAAAGCACTTAGAATGCTGAATGCAATATGTAAGTGCCCAATGGCTGTTAGTTGTTATTTCTCTCCTCCCTCCCCCTGCGGGGAGCATTGTTTCGATCATATTGCAAAAGACGATCTACAATTCCTCTGAGGTTCATTATTTGGAGATTTTGCTTGCATTTCCATAGTTCATCCCCCAATGAAGGAAAAATGCATCTGATGACATTATACGTAATTAACTTTGTTGGTGCTCAGTAACTGGGAAATATGGACCATCCTTTTGTTAGTGTAAAATGTTTGCTTTGTTTAACAAACACCTATTCTCAAAACCTAGAAAGCAGAATATTGGAGGAAACACTGTGGAAGGAAGTATGGTTATGGGTGAACGGCTGACTTGGAGGATTTTTATTTTTACTGAGACTGAAATATTTTCCTTTGAGAGTTTCAGCAGGTAAGAGCATGAATTCCCATCATAGTCCTGTGACTGTAGGCAAGTTACCTAATGCCTTGCCACTTACTTATTTACCACCATTTGCTTGTTTACAGAAATGGGGTTGGTTATACCTGTGAGGGTTAATTTGAATATTAAATGAGATGACATATACAGAAAACATAGCCTCTGTAGGTAGTGTGTAAATGGTTTCCTCTTTCCTTCCAGGGAAGTAGAAGAGAATCACCATGTGATGGATTGCTCAGCTCCAGTGATCCTCACAGTGTGGGCGGCAAACCTCCCTCTTACTCAGGCTTACTTGGCAAGCCTTTTAAACATTATTATTATTGTTGTTATTGGTGGTAGTGTTACTATTTTGTTTGGCATAGGCGCTATGTTTACATGGTTCTCAAAGCCAACCGATATAACCTGGTACAAATTGAGAAGGCTTGCTCCTGTACTTGTCCCTGTCAGCCTCCTTCTCTGCCTGCTTAAGTATCCTTTTATTAATTAATAATTATATTTCTAATAATTAATAATTTATTAATTATTGTGTCCAGATACAATTAATACAAGTGTCTATTTTCTTCTCTAAAGGGTAGCATACTCTATATACTGTTCTGACTTTGCTTTTTTCATTTTGCAGTATATCCTTCTCACTTTCCTTATTAGGACATAGAATATTTCCTTATTCTTATGCATGCATGCAAGTGTGTGTGTGTGTGTGTGTGTGTGTGTGTGTATATGTATTAGAGCTCCAGACTTTTCCACTGTGGATATACTGTGTTTACTTAACCAGTCCCCATACATGGACATTTGTTGTTTGTTTTTTTTTCCCACATTTTTGCTGTTGCAAATAGTGCTTCTTCATAGGTACGAGTTCGGACAAATTCCCAGTTGGTTTTGTTGGATTAAGAGATAAATGTATTTATAATTTGTATTAATATGGTAACTTACTCTGCATGAGGTTTGTACAATTTTGCATGCATTGGCATGCATTTATTTTTATTTTTATGTGTGCATTGCGTATAGTTCTTACCCCTCCCTCTATACTTTTTTTGAGCTGCTATCTTGTTAATGTGGAGAGTATTGTACAAGTGAAGAGATCTCTTCCTGTTGTTCCTAAGTGGCCCTGGGCTGTTCAGATCCGGTGTTTTCCAAGCCAGGTACTCTGGCACAGGGCTATAGTGGGGTGTGAGATGAAGCATTCTGCCTATTCTTATCTGTTCTTATCCCTGTCTTGGGATGTGAGGATGGAATGGTTGGGTATATTGTGTGCCTGAGGCACCAGGTGGGTGTGGGAGAGTCATTTGCTCTGTTCATAAAATATTATTGGCTACTGTCTCCCCTCCTTGAAGTTACTTATTTTTTTAAGGAGTTATGGTCATAGCTTTATGCAAAAGTTGTTTCTGTTTATGGAAGATTTAGAATTAAGAGAAAAAATAAAAAACACTTAGAATCTCATAATGATTATTAATATTTTAATGAATATCTTCTCAATTTTATATGGTCATTATAAGTGGTCATGATATACTGCATGATATTATATAACCTCCCTTTCATTTATTAGTATATTAAAAATATTCTATCTTCCAATAATCATAAACACACATATGTACATATTTTATATGTATGTGTGCATGTTTGTATGGAATTCTATTGGATGGCTTCACCAAGATTCTGTGTTCCTTAGATGAACATTTGAGATTGTTTTGTCAGTCATTTTTATTTTATTTTTCATATTTCATTTATTTATTAGCACTAGCAGGGGGAGGGAAAGAGGAGGTAGCAGCAGGGAGCCTGACACGGGGCTCAATCTCAGAACCCTAAGAGCCGAAGGCAGATGCTTAACTGACTGAGCCACCCAGGCACCCGTTGTTAGTTATTTTAAACAGCCTTATAATGAAGATCCTTGTAGCTAATCTTGTATATCATTGTTATTTGCTTAGAAGAAATTCCTAGAAGTAGAACTATTGGGTCAAAGTACACGTGCAGTTTTTCTCCAAAGATGACATACTGTTTATATTTCCAAATGAGAATATTTGTTTCATCACATCTAATCAATTTGTGGACATTGTAATCTTTTTTTTTTTTTAAGATTTTATTTATTTATTTGATAGACAGAGATCACAGGTAGGCAGAGAGGCAGGCAGAGAGAGAGGAGGAAGCAGGCTGTCCACAGAGCAGAGAGCCCGATGCGGGGCTCGATCCCACGACCCTGGGATCATGACCTGAGCCGAAGGCAGCGGCCCTAACCCACTGAGCCACCCAGGCGCCCCCATTGTAATCTTTTTTAAAATTTGCTAATCTTTTAGTAAAAAATGGTTAACCTATATTTTACTCTAGATTTTTTTTTCTCATACTTGAGAATTCATATTTTCTTTGCAAATTGCCTTGTCATGCCCTTTGCCCATTTTATTATTGGTGTGTTTCTTTTTGATTTTTTAGAACACTGTAAAGGTACAGGATAGTAACTTTTTCTCAAATATGGTACAGATATTTTTCTTCAGCTTGTTTGCCTATACATTTATGGTCTTTGGATAGAGAAGTTTTATATTTTCATGCACTCACATCTACCAGACATTTTTTTTAAAAAAGGTTTCATTTATTTGAGAGAGACAGAGTGAACGTGAGTGGGGGAGGAACAGAGGGAGAGGAACAAGCAGACTCTGCGCTGAATGTGGACCCTGACATGGGGCTCAGTCCCACAACCCTGAGATCATGACCTGAGCCAAAATCAAGGGTCAGATACTCAGCTGACTGAGTCACCCAGGTGCCTCTCTACCAAAGATTTCTACTTTTGATGTCATGTTGGAGAGACCTTTTGACTTCCCTGATTGCATAAATATTTATCTCACTTAGAGTAAATAGTTGGTATACCTAGTGTTTTTAATTGATGGGGCATTTATTTTAGTGTATAGTATAGGATGAATGCTGACTTAATATTTTCTTCTGATTGGGCTATCTAGTTGTCCCACCACCCACACACAAAATTATCATTCTTCCTTTGATCTGAAATCCATGTGTTTAAAAATTGTTCTGTTTTTTAAAAACACACTTGAAAAGTTGTACTAAAGCTCTATGGAAAGGGACATTAGAACACTAGGCAGCTTTTAGAACACATTAGAACATTAGGCAGTTTTCAGGCAGGTTGGTGTCAGGGTGATATTGAGCAGGTAGTTTAACCTCTCTTCGACTAGATTTTTTTCATGAAATCACATCTTACCATCCACCAGAGTTGTTTATGAAGATCTGACAAGATAATGGATATCAATAATAAAATTCTATATAGAGAGTGTTTATAATGCTACCAAGTACGCAGGGCCAGGCATTCCTAAGAAACTATAACCGTAGTTAGAACTAATAAGACAACATAAGAAAAGGTTACATTTTTGAGTTTTGGAGGAATTAGGGGAAAAAACCCCCAACAAAATAGCTTCTCTGGCTTTAGAGTAATTTCCTATTAGCCAAATAGAAGACAATCACTAAACTAAAAATAAACTTATTATAACTATTTTTAAAATCTTTACAGGAATTAAATATAGTATTTAAGTTCCTTAATGACTGAAAATAGAAAGCAAATGTAATGCCACATTTAACTTTTCACATGATGATATTCTTCATTTGGTCTTTTTCTTTCTTTTGAAAAAATTAAGTCAGTTCCTTTATTTTGATCAAGAAATTGTGTAAGCAACCAAAAATAATGCCCCACAATATAGAGAGGTTCTTCCCCCATTGTGTAGCATACCCAAAGATATGTTTTTAGGAGGAAAAATATATTTCGTTAATTATGTTATTTATTATCACTCCTTCTTCTAAGGCAGGCATGGCATTTTTTGATATCTGGCTTAAAGTCTAAGAATCATGCCTAATTAGAACATGCTAGGTAGATACATTTTGGGAGATTAAACTTTAATTTAGGTTAAAGTTGAATGCATGCACTAACATAGGGTTACTGAACCACTATTCTTAATTTAATGAAAGAAAACAAATGTGACTTGTCCATATTTTTGCAGTTTCTTTCATATAAAAATCAGTTTTATTTTTTTATTTTAAAATATTCTGATGAAATAGTCTTGCAAAGGAAAGATGAGTGTACAATAAAAAAGCAAAGAGTAATGTTTAATTTTCTGTTCAGTTATGTTTAGGATCTTTTCAAATAATGTATTACTCTCTAGAGAGCACAACTGTGCTGCCTGGGCCAAAAATTTCATGTTCTCTCCTTGAGGGTCAAAATGGTCCATACTGGTTCTCCAGCAAACAGCCAGAAGATAAGAACGTAATCCTTTTCATTCAGTGTGAAGCAGTGATAAAGTCCTATAAAAAGTGTTAGTGTGTCTTCTTTTTTGATGAATATCTGGATCCACTATCCTCTTTATCTCATATCAAAATCTCCACTCCCATCTAAGATATATCAAATTTCATCATCCAGTGTTCCTCATAAAACATCTAATTCTTTCTTCTTATGTGGTAGTTTGTTTTCGCCTGTGGTTATTATGTTCATCCGGGAGTGGTTTTTTCTCTTTTTGGGTTTTATCTAATTCTGGATTGTTCTCATGTTTATCACATATCTATCACAGTTGCCAAGCTGATGCATTTGGGGCAGGCTGACTGGACTTTAGTCAGTAGGGGTTCCTCTGGCCCATGTACCACAGTTCCACCATCTTCCTTGCTTCACCTGAAAATGAAATCCTGGGGGACACTGATGGGACACGGCTGACTTCAGCCTCTGCAGTTGGTCTTTATTTTTTATTTTTTTTTAAAGATTTTATGTATTTATTTGTTAGAGAGAGCGAGCGAGCACAGGCAGACAGGGTGGCAGGCAGAGGCAGAGGGAGAAGCAGGCTCCCTGCCAAGCAAGGAACCCGATGTGGGACTCGATCCCAGGACGCCGGGATCATGACCTGAGCCGAAGGCAGCCGCTTAACCAACTGAGCCACCCAGGCGTCCCTTCAGTTGGTCTTTAGATTCAGACATCACCACTAACTTACCCAGTCAGGCACCTGCACTTGTGTTGGGATCTGCCAGTAACTGACTTTCAGGCCACAGTTAAGTCATTTCATACTACTGAGCTTTGATTTCTTCATCTGTAAAATGAAGCTCCTTTGTAGGTGTTTGAGCGCAATGTCCCAGCTCTGAGGTCCCCTTTGCCGCCCCAGTTTCTCTGATAGGAGGAGCAGGGGACTCTAGGAGCAGGCCAGTTTTTTACATTCTAACCATGGGAAATTTGAAATAATTGCTGACTTCACTTATTTTTTTTGTCCCTAAAATACAAATGATCTGTGTTTTACCTTTCATTCCTGATTATTATCAGGGTAATAAGCAGGTAAACCTCAAAGCCCCAAATCCAGTAATATTGTTACAGTCTGTACTTAAAAATGTTTCCATAGAGTTAAGGAATGATTTATTTTTTTATATGTGGGTGCAGGTTACAGTACAAGTTACTTGCAATGTGGATGCAAGTTAAATTCTTGACTCTTTTCAAACCCGTAGGGATGAATCATTTTGGGATAGCCAAGTTTTCTAGATGGTTGGGGAGTTTATTCTTATAATCACCATATTTTAAAAACTTCAGTTACTTTGATGAAAAAGTTAAACAGTTCTGTCTTTGCACTGAGGTAACGGAGTACAATTTATTTTTCTCTGTTAATCTGGTTCTGTTACGGACACACAGTTTTAGGCTGAGCACTGCACTGTAGGGGCCTAGCGTAGGTTGGAGTAAAAATGCCTGGGTTTAAGTTTACGTTTTACCACTTGTCAGCTCTGTTGTCTTGGAACAGCAAACCGCTTTTTTTTTTTTTTTTAAATATTTTATTTATTTTATTTGTCAGAGAGAGAGAGCTCAGGCAGACAGAGTGGGAGGTAGAGGCAGAGGGAGAGGGAGAAGCAGGCTCCCCGCTGAGCAAGGAGCCCGATGTGGGACTCGATCCCGGGACGGTGGGATCATGACCTGAGCCGAAGGCAGCCTCTCAACCAACTGAGCCACCCAGGTGTCCCCAGCAAACCGCTTTTAACCTGACTTTCCTCAGCTTTTAAGAAATTGAGATTGGGGACGCCTGGGTGGCTCAGTTGGTTAAGCAGCTGCCTTTGGCTCAGGTCATGATCCTAGCGTCCTGGGATCGAGTCCCACATCGGGCTCCTTGCTCGGCAGGGAGCCTGCTTCTCCCTCTGCCTCTGCCTTCCTCTCTGTCTGCCTGTGCGCGTGCTCTCTCTCTCTCTCTCTAACAAATAAATCTTTGTATATGGCAGATCTTCCGTAAATTACAGCTCTTATTATTATGATAGGGATGCCCTCCATGTCTACTGAGTTGTGTATATACACAATACACACACACACACACACACATACTCTCTCTCATGTGCACACATACACACATGATGTATTTCTTTTTTAAAAGTTTTTTAAAAGGTTTTATTTATTTATTTAGAGAGGGAGAGAGAGGGAGGAGAGAGTGAGCACGAATAGGGGAAGCAGCAGAGGGAGAGGGAGAAGCAGATTCCCTGATGAACAGGAAATCCCGATGCGGGGCTTGATTGCAGGACCCTTAGATCATGACCTGAGCCAAAGACAGATGCTTAACCGACAGCCACCCAGCCACTCCAATGTATTTGTTTCATACTCACCAGTTTTGGACTAGAATTCTTGGGCTTTCTGTAGTTTTTCTAACAACTTCTCTGTTTTTACTTCTTAAAGTGATCAGTGTGCCTGTGTATAAAGCCTTATCCCAGAGGATTTACAGGTTTGTTAGCATCCAGGCACTCTTATTTTATGTACACCTCTATGAAAAGGCCGGGAACATGTAATGTTCATGAATATTTTTCTGAAATTTCTACAGCATTTCCTTTGGTGAACTGATATTTTATGTGTGCTCCAAAACAAGGTTAGCATCATTCAAACATAAGAGTATATTTTTGCACGGTAGTATTGAGCCAGCCAGTGGTGAGACCCAGTCTATGTGATTCTTTTATTTCCTCTCTCCTTTTCATTGGCTATGTGGCACACATACACTAGTGGTATAATACATCTGAGTTCCAAAGCACAAATTGAAACCATGTGTTTTTTTTTTTTTTTTTAAGTTTTGTATGGGGATTATGTCTATGACCTTGACCTTATAAATTACACATCTTACTAAGTGCCCAACCTTTGTGCATTGGATATCCCCATTTAAAGATGAGGAAACCAAGATTTGGAGAAATTAAGTACCTTATTCATTTTATAAATGAGTAACTCATGTCTGAAGAAGGTTCATGCTTTTTACCATAAAACCATCCTGTATGTTGGTTCCACACAGAAGCTTATGTGAACGTGGGTGGATGTATTGGAGTTGGGGTGAGGCAGATATCTATACTTTGTCCTATATAATGAGCAGTAGGCTGCCATCTGCTATTCTCAAGTGCACGGTTGCTCTTAGAGGTGTGTGTTTTCATATGTATGCATTCATGCAAAGAGCCACTGTTTACAGAACCATCTGGCATCTTCCTGCCTCTAGAAAAGAGGGCTGGTGGCCTAGAGGGCTGATGGCAGCCAGAACAGTGTGCCATGGCAAAGAGATCTTTAGGGGAAAATTTATCAGCTTTCACATAGCAGTGCTCTAAACACATATGAGCCAACAGAGTCTCTGTGAAAAGAATGCTAGATGGACTTTGGTTTTGTTCAATTAATTTCTTTAATTATTAAACATTCAGTGAATTAAAGCATCAAATGAGAATGCTAGAGGAGGGCAAATGACCACAGTTCTGTTCTGGGGCCCTAGGAAGCATCTACTGACACCGTATTATGCTGTCATCTGCCTCTGCCCCCATCATATCTTTGTCCAGACATAAAATATTAAGATGAGGGACTCCACAAGGAAACATTAGTTTTTCAGTTTCTTTTGCAGTAATCTGTTAGTTGTAGCTGAGAAACATGGAATTATATGGTCTGGTATTGATAAAAGAGTTTGCTTGCTAGTTTCATTTAGAGCTAATAACTGTTTCGGGCTTTATGAATGGTTCTGGTGTTGAGGGAAGGGAAAAGATAAATAGTTCTGGTGTTGAGGGAAGGAGAGCAATAAAATCAAGCTGAAACATGGCCATTAAGCCCAAGCTAATCAGATCATTTGTGTGTCTTCATGTAAGGCTGAATCAGGGACTCAGACTAGTACAAGTGCTTCTGGATTTTTTTTTTCCTAACTAGGCTTAGTTTATAGGTCAGAGAAAGAGTCCATTATTACTGAGCTAGTTAGTTGAAGAATCTTCCTGTCGTTAATGGAAAAATAGCAAAATCATACAGTGTATCTAAAAATTTTAATTAAAGTTGTTCTTTATTAAAGGTTCATTTCTTGTGTCTTTGTATAATTGAACTTAAAACATTTTTAAAATGTTTGTTTTGTAATAATTACAGAGTGGCAGGAAGTTGCAAAAATAGTACAGAGAGGGCCTGTGTTGTTCGTTAAACTTTACCACAAGTGATAGGCTTTTCTCTCTAGTTTTTGAAGATTTTAAACTTATGGAAAAACCTAAGATAAAAGATGCTTGAAACTTCTTTTGAACTAGTTTTCTAAATGACTCCAAGTACAACTGGAATAATGGCTGAAATCCAGGTGGCGCTGGTCAAGACTGTGACTGTGTCCTAAATGTGACAGGGTTTCCCTGGAGGCCAGAAGCACCATTAGAAGGGGAAGAATGCTGTGGAGTTCTTTGGTCACTACAGGTTGGGCCTCTTGAGCCTTTTGAACTTCCTGTAGGTCCCTGGAGTTTTGCAAATGGGGTTTTGCAAATGGTCCTAGTAGCCCAGAAGCTACAGTTGTCAGAGTAACAGGTGGTAGCTGGAAGCCAGCTTGGCAGCCATTCAGCTCTGCAAATAGCTGGGGTTGCTCAGCCTTCTCAAGGTCCTACAGACCAAACTGGGGGTGTCAGGATCAGCCCCACACAGATATTTGATTCCACCCTTTTTTTAAACAATTATTTGAAATCTCTTGCTTTGTGTCCTCTTTCATACCTATTTGATTTAACCATATGAAATCGCCATTTTTGTAGGTTAAAAAAAATTAGCTAAATGTTGGAAGTTTGATATGGTTCAGTCTAATGTTTTCTCCTTTCATGTTGAAAATTCTTATGAATGTGAAATAGCATATTTTCAAGGAGACATTGGCTCTGCCTTTTTCTTTATGGAGGAAATATAGCACTCACCATTTTAAGTAGATTAGCTTAATCTTAATAATCCTGAGTTAGGTCCTAGTATTTTCCCTCTCTTAAGATCACAGGTAGTGAGTGGTGGAGTTGGGTTCACACCCAGACAGTCTAGTCAGTCATGGGGCTGCACTTCTTCCCAGCACATGTCATTGGCCCCACCTCTCCAGTCATGCTTAGGAAAATCCTGGGTGTCTGGGCAGCTGATGGGCAGTGATATAGGTGTTTATTTTTGACACCATGGGAAAAAGAACTTAATTTTCTCCTAAAAATGAATTAATTCTTCTACAATATGAGAGTTTTGGGGACTTAACCAGGACACTGTTTCAATCTTTGGGGCTCTAGAATTGAGGGTAAGAAGAGAGATTTGCCCCAATAATGAGAGTGAGATGGTTATTGCCGTAGAAGAGGAGGGTGAGTGTTTATTTGTCCATTCCAACCATGAAATCCTGTGGTTCTCTAATGAACCTCTGCCTTTCTGTGTTGCTCAATCTCTGCAGTCTTGAGCATGGAAGGAAAGGAAGTGCCATAGTGATGAGGGAGTTTTATTTGGAAATTGCTCATTGGCCTCTTGCTTGCCAAGTCCCATATTGATATTGGTGGAGTGAGGCAGGGGCTGGGAGACTAGGCACCCTGGGAGCTTTGTGGATTAGGGAAAGGAGGGGTGTGTCCTTGGGTCATCTGTTTCTGGGGCAGTGTCCTAGGTATTGAGACACACACAGATCTGTTCTAGTACACTCCTACTGGATCCTGTCACGTCACACTCCAGCCTTTCTTGATTTATTTGTACATCACTTATGGCTCTGACATCCATTGGACAGAATGTAGTGCCCTTCCAGGGACTTTCCCTCTTCCTCTCCCTTAGCAATAGAGATGAGCCATCATGGTTGTGGGTGATTCTGTCATCAGCATCTCAGATATTCTGTCGCATCAGGGAAGGCTGGACAAATAGCAAGTGACTGCCAGAGACCCAGATGACTTCCCATTCAGGCTGAGTAGGAGGAAAGGATAGGTTGTTGGAGACTTGGTTTAGACTGAAATATGATCAGTCTTCTTGGTTGTATCCTCTCATGGGCAGAGGAGAGAAGAGGTCAGAAAACTATTTTATAAGTACTTTTCAATACCTTCCAAGCTGGTGCTTTAGTCGGTCACAGTGGATATGAAACTAAAGATCAGTTTGATTTGTTTAGTGGGGGTCATCCCCAAAGATGTCAGCTGCATCTGCATTACCATTTCTAGAGGGCAATAAGGGAAAAGCTCCCTCATTCCTGTGTTAGAGAAAGTAAGGAGGGGAGTGGTGCATATTCCCATGGCTAGGATAGGATTGGTCTGCAAGTAAGTTAGTTTCAGAAGTTGAACATGAATCTTCCTGCAGAATGCTATGGCCTTGGGAACTTTGGATGGTCCTGCTGTTGGATATTCATTCACCCATGAATAATATCATAATACCTATGATATTATAAGCCCTGACTATGAGAAATAAAAAATAAAGCATAGCCTCAGACCTTGGTACGGTCTGGTGGGTGATATTTACAGGGCAAAGCAGGCTCAGCTTGTAATTCCCGTATTTAACGAAGTGTGCTATGGAGGCACAGAGAAGAGACTGACGACATTTGTCTGAGGACTTCACAGGGAGGGTGAGGCTCTTGAGCTGGACTTTTAGAAAATGAGATAGAATTCTTCAGGTCCAATAGGTGGGAGAAAAATCTTAGGAGGATGGAGCCTTGAGAACAGTCGGTTAAGGGAGCACTCATATAGGTCCGCGACCTGAGGTCCCTACACATCTTGTTTTGTTACTGGAATGCCAGACTCTCCCTTTAATGTGTTCTTCTTAATTTTTCTATGGATTCATCATGGTGAGTCACTGTAGCTTCTGTTTGCAGCGATGCCTGGTACTGCTGGTGAGAAAAGGGCTGAGCTCTTCACTGACTGAACCTTGGTTGTGTCCGCCCTCACCCTTCACCCTCCCTTTCTCAGAAACAGCCTCGTATGTTGTGTCTTTGTGTCACTTACTGAGCATGTTTCTTTTCTTTTGTTTTAAATATTTTATTTATTTATTTAACAGACAGCAGAAGAAGGCAGAGAGGCAGGCAGAGAGAGAAGAGGAAGCAGGCTCCCTGCTGAGCAGAGAGCCCGATGTGGGGCTCGATCCCAGGACCCTGGGATCACAACCTGAGCCGAAGGCAGAGGCTTTAACCCACTGAGCCACCCAGGCGCCCCTGAGCATGTTTCTCAGGAGCAGACTGGAGGACATTTGAGTGATGCCTTTTGGGATCTCACTGATCTCAGTTGGGAACCAGAAACCAGACTGCTTTTGGTCCTTTCCCATTTCTCCATGTGTTTTCTGGCTTCTTGAGGTACATCTGTCTTTCCTGGGTTTGGGCCAGCATTTATCTTTCCTCCTGTGTAGAACTCCTGGTAGTATCTGTGTCCCTTTGTGCCAGCACTCCAGTTCCAGAGGTGGACCTGAGTCAGGCCCTTGGCCATCTGTCTTGTTTAGTGTACTTGCATTGCTTGAGAGTCTTCCATAGTTATATAGTAATTTTATATTCTATCATGCCTGAAAATCCTAAAGGCCAAGGCTGGCTTGAATGATTCAAAGTTAGTCACTTCATTCAATGAATGAAGCAAAGGGAGTCTAAAGCAAACCAAGAATTCTTTGAAAGCAAAAACTTTGTTTATAGCTATGTGCTCACTGAAGTAAACAGATTGATTTTTGTGGTGCTAGTAATATACTATTCTCTTTTCATACTCTTCGTCTTGCTGTGTGGTCAGGGACACGAGGATCCTTTGAGTGAATTCTGGCCACACAATTTTGTGGTGACCGTCACTGCAATAGTGCAGCATGAGAACAAAGGCTGTCCAGTGTGCCTGGAATTCCTTTTGAAGAATGAGAGTCACTCAGCACGTTGCCTGCTCAGATAGTGAGGGGAGGAGGCAGGTGGGAGGTGGGACACTGTGAAGACACATGTGAAGAGCCTTTTGGAATCTGCTTTTAGGCAGTGTTGTGCAAGTCCCTCAGAAGTTTCCTCATTTCCCCTGGGAACATGTACAGAGAGTGATACGTCACTCTGTGAAGATTACTCAGGGGCCGAAAAATGCTGCACTCGCAAACAGTTTTGCTGAGCTGGAGATTGGTCAGTTCTGATGTTTGGATGATGGCCATGGTTTTTTTTTTTTTTTTTAAGATTTTATTTATTTATTTGACAGACAGAGATCACAAGTAGGCAGAGAGGCAGGCAGAGAGAGAGGAGGAAGCAGGCTCCCTGCTGAACAGAGAGCCTGATGCAGGGCTTGATCCCAGGACCCTGAGATCATGACCTGAGCAGAAGGCAGAGGCTTTAACCCACTGAGCCACCCAGGCGCCCCGATGGCCATGGTTATTAAAAATAGCTTCCCGAGTCCGGGAATCTAGGAATTTACAAGTTCAAAGCAGAGGGGTGGGATCCCTATGTTCTCCCTCTTCCCAGGCAAGGAAAGTGTTTTACTAGCTGCAAAACTTTCAGTAAAACTGAGCTTTTTTTGCACTTGAGTTTCCTCAAAGTGGAAGTGATAGTGCTACCCACCTTCTGGTATGTTCAGGATTAAATGAGTAAGTATAGATAAATGGCTTGGCATGATGCCTGATACATAGAGCTAACGTGTTTACTTCTATTTATTTCTCTTATTCTTTCTTTCTTTTGTTTTTTAAAGATTTATTTATTTTAGAGAGTGTGTGAGGGGGTGAGGGGCAGAGGGTGAGCACTCAAGCATACTCCCAGCTTGGCATGGAGCCCCATGTGGGGCTCAATCCCATGACCCTGACATCATGACCTGAGCTGAAATCAAGAGTCAGCCACTTAAGACTGAGGCACCCTCTTATTCTTTCTTATTTGAGATTTCCCTGAGATTCTGTACTCATTTAAAAAAAAAAAAAACATAACTTCTATGGCTTTAGGATCCATCCCCAGGCACTTAAAACTTCTTCCTTCCCCTTGCCCTGGGGGTGGTACAGTGTAGAGGGTGGTGCAGAGTCAGAAGTCAGTGGGGAGCAGAGGTGTGTGGTTGCCCAGCTGAGGCCCCGACCAGAGCTACTTCCTGCCTCATGGTTAGGCTGTTGAGATTATTTGGTGATGGAATCAATGATTTTCCCATTTGCCAATAACAACAACAAAAAAGCTATAGCATTAATGTTAGGAGAAGATGAACGAAGGCCTAGAGGACTCTCTGGACTGTCTTTTCAGGTCTTCTGTAAATCTAAAATTAATCCAAAATAAAAGTTTTTAAACATCGAGGGAAATGAGTTGCTCATGGTTATAGAGTTTCTGTCATGGAAGATGAAAACAATTATGTGCATATAGTGAACAAAACCATAACATACCCTTAAAAATTGTTACAAGGGTAAATTTATGTTAGGTGTTTTTACCACAGTAAGGAAAAGAAAAGAGGTTTTTTTTTAAAGTTCAAAATAAAAGCTCTGGTGACAAAGCTGGCAAGTAGCGCCATGCTGGCACATTAGTAGATGCTTAAATGCTTTTGTTGGATACAAGAGTATGAGTGAGCTAGGTTTGAACTTGACCCTGACACTTGCTAGATAGGTAGCCTTCAGCTCTGTTATTTTTCTTTTATGAATCTGTTTATTTATAAAGTGCAATAATATCTACATCATAGAGTTGGTGTGAGCATTAAATAGAATTAAAGAACCTTGTTAGAGGATCCAGTGTATAGTGGATATTGGGGATATTACTGATGATAGAATTGATATATTCCTGTTTGGATTCCATTTTTAAATCTACCCCTTTTTTTTTTTTACACTGAGGTTGCTTTCAAGCTTTTGCTGTTGTAACCAATATGTGATTAATAGCTTTCTAGCAAAATCTCTGTGTGCATGCATTTTGTTTTCTTAGAATATAGTTCAGAGAATCACATGGTTCCTATTGTTCAGGCCTTCTTATTTCATTATCAGACTGCTTCCAGGTAGTTTATAACTATTTGCCATTCTCCAAAGCAGTACAGAGAACAGATTTTTGATAGAGATGGGGGAGGGGAGGTGGGCCCTGTATAAAAGAGGTGCTCTCTTCACAGTAATGTTAAAAGTTGAGGGTTCCTCTGAATGTTGGCCTGAGCTCTCAGGGCCCAAGAAGTTAGCCTTGTGCCAAATAGCTGAGTATCCACCACTTGGTTCAGGTGAACTGAATGGCCCTCATCTTGGGGCTGTGGGAGGTGGGGACGTGGATGGCTGGCATGCAGGTGGACAGCTGCCCTGGGTGTACAGACCTTACTGTTGACAGATCAGGGAGCAGAAAGGGAGGATTTTGGTTAGGCCTGCACTCCCCGTGGGGGCTGGAGTGTGGGTAAGCAGGGTGGGCAGGTAATACACACCTAATTAGAACTTGCCTTCACCTTTGAATATTGGAGCTTGAAGAGGACTTTGATGGTGGTTTTTGACTCTTTGGAAGCCAGGGAACTCTGTTTCAAATTGAATTCCATATAGAACCTCAGTGTACTGAAGACAGTGATGTTATAAATTCAGACATACAATATCATACCTTACCAGTATCATAGCAATTATGCTAAAGTTAAGAGAACAGCGAATATGATTGTGGGCACTGAATTTTGAGTTGGGTTTAGAGTGGCAGTCATCTTCCAGTTTTATTACCTAATTTACTTAAGAATTTAGTTTTAGTTGCAGTATGGAAAAATCTGATTCACATGAATAAGTAATTGCAGATTGTTTACTAATAACAACCTTGCAGTTTCAGGATATCCTTCAGTTAAATTGACCCAGAAGCCTGAAAGAAGAATAGGGGGAACTTTCATCACAAAGTAGAATCACAACTGTTTAACAAATGTTTTCATTCTCTATAAAATAGTGCAAGACTGATAATAATGTATGCTTACTCTTTTTATTCCAATGCAACCTGTTATGAATTCATTTGTTACTACATAACTATTTCTCTGTGAGTGTGAGCCCAGCAGATGTGCCTGAGATTTGCCTGGCATTTGATTGAGCATGCTGTGAGTATGCTATAGTAGTGTACTTGCTTGAGCAAGTTCAAGGGAGCAGACAAGTATAGGTCTGAATTTAAAGAATAGAGTTCTGGGGCACCTGGGTGGTTCAGTCAGTTAAGTGACTGACTTGATTTCTGCTCAGGTCATGATCTTGGAGTCATGAGACCAAGCCCAAAGTTGGGCTCTGTGCCCAGTATGGAGTCTGCTTGGGGTTCTTTCTCCCCTTTTCACCTCTGCCCCCCCCCAAAGTCTCTCTCTCTCTCTAAAATAAATAAATTCTTAAAAAGAATAGAGTTCCAATTTCCTTCAGAATCAGAGACAAAGGATGTTCAGGGTTGATAAGACAGGCTTTATTCTGAGGTCTGTAGAATATCACATTGGTGATCTTTAGTGGGTTAAAGTTTGCTATCAAATTGAATTTGTGGGGGTTTCTTACAATTTCAAAAATTGTTAAAATATAGTTGAAAAGCGAAATTTGAATATATTCCCCCCCCCCGAATTTTATAGGACTCAGAAACATTTGGGTTGCTTAGAACATAGCTTAAAAGTTCTTGTCTGTAATATAGTACAGCCTCACTCATTTGTCAGATGATGAAACTGAGGGAGGCCTAAATAGGGGAAGTGACTTCCCAAAGGTCACTCTGCAAGTTACTGGAAAAGCTGAGAGGAGAGATCCTCAGGTCTCTAGACTCTTCTCTGTGTGGTTTTTCTCTGTCAAACAGTTAGGACATCCTGAGGGGAAAACTGAAATGGCCTCCTCCTCCTTGTGTTGGCCTGTGTGTAGGTCCGTGCATGCACTCCCTGGCCCTTTCACTTACTAGACACCATGCGAGCTAGCTTCAGGTTAGAGGGTGAAGTGTGTGAAGTGTGGGGTCTCCAGATTGGGCCTTCCTGGCAGAATTCCTTGTTGTGAATCTATCTCGCCACCTTTTGCTGTATGAAAACTTCCATCTTCTCAGGACTCCACTTTCAGGCTTCTCTGCGCAGACTCAACTTGTCTGACTTGAAAGGTGGGAGTCAACTGATTGCCTCCTCCCCCACCCCCGTTTTTGAATTCTCATAAGCATCTCATGGAACACAGTACTTTGGCCCTGACTGGCTGTTTCAGGGCCACTGGGAGGGTGAGAGGGTGTTCTTACTGGCGTCTAGTGTGCCCTTAAAAATCCCATGGCACAGAGACCCAGGTTTAAGAACAAAAGACTGGCCCTCCCCAGGGATGCTGCTGATCTGTTGCCTTTGTGAGAGGCAGAAAAGAGCTCTGAACTGACAGTGTGGCCTGGCTACTAGAAAGCAGGCTGTGGGATTTCAGCCATCACTCTTTCCCCTCCATTGGGTACTCTTGGCAAGATTGCAGTCCTGATCTTCCCTGTTGTCTTCCAGCCAAATACAGTGACTTTATTGTTTTGCCTTATACAGAGAACACACAGATTTGCTCATTGTGGGTGCTTAATGGGTGTTTTGGGTGACTGATAATTCAAAGTTAACCAAATACAAAAAATGGTGCCTTGCAGACTGACATCGTAGCAGCAGTAAGCATCCAGCATTGAAGGGTTCCATAGTTCGTCATTTATTAGCTCAGCAGAGCTACTTGAGCACTTAACTGTGTAGAAGCAGGCAAGACAAGCAGGCACTTAACTGTGTAGAAACAAATATTTATTTAGCATGCATTATACACCAGGCTCTGGCTGGGTGAAGAAGATATAATACTGAGAAAGACAGACATGGTTCCTTCCCTCATCTGTAGTCAGGGCAGTGGATCCCAAACAAATACACAGACCAACTTAACATAAGTGGCAGAATTCTAGGTTGTGATAAGTGTTCTAAGGAAAAGAAACAAGGGTGTGGTAAGGGGTAGATGGGAGTCGGGGAATAGCGAGGAGGGCACTCGAGGCAGGGCCTAGATGACCGGGATCATCTTGAACTGGGTTGTCAGAAACATCCCTCTGAGACAAGCATATCATCAGACCCAAAGAATGGTAGCAGCTGGTGTGCAAAGAGCAGTCAAGGAAGCTTGGACAAAAGTATACAAAGGTATATTTGAGGCCCTCCAAGTGTGGACTTGGAGCATAGTACAAGACAAGGTTGAAGGCAGCACTGATAACAGTAGAGAATACTTTGTCCATATTCGATGTGCTGGGCATGTGCTGAGTGCTTCCCATATGTTAACTCTTTAAATGCTGAGAACAGTCCTATGAAGTACGTATTATTATCCTTGTTTTACAGTCGGAGGAACCGAGGCACAGAAGCGAAATAACTTACCCAAGACTCTACAGCTGGTAAATGATAGAGCAGGGATTCAGACACAGGCAGTCTGATTGCACACTGTGCTGGTGTCCACTGTGGTGTCATGCCAGTGGAAGCTGAATCCTGCCGGGTCTCTGTTTCCTCATCAGTGAAATTGGAACTAATACGTAGATTAAAAGAGCTGATGTCTGGAGAGTATCTGGCACAGCAGTAGGCACTCATTAAGTGAACTTCCTATCTGGTGGTGGTGGTGGTAGTGTTAGTATTGGGCGCGGGTTGGGGTAGGAAACAAGGAACTGCAGGTCTGGGGATGGGATGCGTATACCGCCTGCTGTGAGGCAGGAGAGTGCCGGGAAGGCTTTAAGTGGGGTCAGTGCTCTCCAGCTTGGGAATGTGGACAGACTTAGAGGTAAGGGAGGGCCACCTTACTGCAGACCTTGAAACATGGGCAGGACTCACATATGCAGAGCAGGTAGGAGGGGCATCTCCTCTAAGCTATTGGAGTCTACGGCCATACCACCCTGAGCGCGCCCGATCTCGTCTGATCTCGGAAGCTAAGCAGGGTCGGCCCTGGTTAGTACTTGGATGGGAGCTATTGGATAAGCAAAGATCTAGCATTTGCTCAGAGGCTTGGGAAGTCAGGCATAGGGGCAACAGCACTGGCCCTCTCAAGGAGAGAAGCAGGATCCAGCTACAGGCCGAGTGATGACGGGTTGGAGCCAACACTCACCAGGGCTTGATGCCATCCTGAAGCTTTGGGTCTTTATGTATCAGGGAACATGGTGTCCTGGTGGCCAAAGCTTGGTTGGAAGATCTAATGTGAGACTTCCCCCACATCTCAGATTGGCCTCTGGCTGAGTCAGTGAGAGAGAAGGATCTTTTGTTTTGGCTTTTGTTTATTTATTTGACAGAAGAGATCACAAGTAGGCAGAGAGAGAGAGAGAGGAGGAAGCAGGCTCCCTGCTGAGCAGAGAGCCTGATGTGGGGCTCGATCCCAGGACCCCGGGATCATGACCTGAGCCAAAGG
Source organism: Taxidea taxus jeffersonii (assembly GCA_003697995.1). Classification (NCBI taxonomy): domain Eukaryota; kingdom Metazoa; phylum Chordata; class Mammalia; order Carnivora; family Mustelidae; genus Taxidea; species Taxidea taxus. Next base: position 31,231 of record RCUC01131883.1, on the reverse strand, counting down.
CAGAGGCCTTAACCCACTGAGCCACCCAGGCACCCCTTGTTTTGGCTTTTGACATGCTGTCTGGCTGTCCACCTAGAGGTGCTACCCACCTCCTGGGTCCATGCAGGGAAGTACCACTCTAGTAGGAAGCTTTATTACCCCGCCTCCTTCAGACAGGTCTTGTAGGTAGTTGCAGGCAGATAACTAGCTCAGGCTTTGGAGCTGGATAGCTGGGCTGGAATTTGGGCTTTGATTCTTTGGAGGTAAGGGAGGGCCACCTTACTACAGACCTTGAAACATGGGCAGGACTCACATATGCAGAGCAGGTGGGAGGGGCATCTCCTCCAAGCTATTGCATAAGCAAAGATCTAGCATTTGCTACAAAAAAACAAAGCTTTTGTTCTTGGATTTTGTGTTTGGGCCTTATTTAGTTTCCTGTGAAGTAGAGATACCACCTCCTACTGTTGAATGAGGGTCAAATAGGCAGTTAGTACTAGGTATCTGAAGCACATAGTTAAGTACTCAGACGATAGTAGTGGAAGTTACTAGGTTGCGGTGTGGAAGGCTCTAAATATCCACAGGAAGTTCTTTTGAGGCTATTTATTGCCTTCTCCCATATTGCTGAGGTTGAGGAACTGAAACAATGGGCAGGACTCATTGGAGCCATGTTGAGATGGATCATAAAGCCATTCCCAGGCTCGGTGGTACATCATGCCCCAATGTGTATTTGCTGTCCTAGTCTTAGGCTGTCATTTTGGGGCAGGAACAATAGCATCCTTTAAAGTGTTTCTGATTGTGAGCGCTCTGTCGGCAGTTTTACATTTTCAGTCCAGTAGATGCCATCTTTGTATTGACTGAAAATATTGACTCTGCTTTTCTGCTACCAAAGAATGAATTTTAGGAGAAATACCACCCAGTTCCTCAGACTGAGCACCTGCTTAGGAGCCAAGCATAGTTCTAAGGTCTGTACCAGAAAGACAAAGACAGTAAGACTGCACTTGTCAGAGCAGCACCCTTCATCACAGCTGGTTCAGTGATTTTTGTGAGGTTTTGTTGGTTGGTGGTGGGGTGGGTACATTTGGCATTTAGAGGAAATGGCCAGGAATAATAATTGTCTTTTAATGTGCATAGGGACAGGCCTGTGCAAAGAAGAATTTTTCAGTAGCCTACATGACTTTTGAATGTCTCTCCAGACATTGTTGTAGGGGAAAAATATGGTCATAATTTTATGGGCCTAGAACCTCATTTTATTTTATATAAAGTAATTTTTGCATTATTTTTACATAACCCGAATTTTCTAGGAATGCAACTGTTATATAAATTGATATATTGTACTATAGAAATATACTGTTTTGTTTGGAACTTTACCAAACGCTGTTCACCATTTTTTAAAAAATATTTTATTTATTTATTTGAGAGAGAGAGAGCATGAGCAGGGAGGAGGGGTGAGGGAGAGGGAGAAGTAGACTTCATGCTGAGCACGGAGCCCAATGCGGGGCTTGATCCCAGGACCTGAGATTATGATCTGAGGTGAAGGCAGACATTTAACCGACTGAGCCAAATCATGTTACCGATGCAGGGTGCTTGTTATTTGTGTCACCAAGAAGGACCTGCCAGTGTCTGTCTGTATTTGTAGTTACTGCATTCATGGCTATTCTGCTATTGGAGCAAGTATTAGACTACTTATTATGTCTTCTAGTGGACCTATGACAGGAATTACATGGTGAAATACACATTCTTTAAGTTCTCCTTTATTTATCATTTGGATATAATACTGATTCTTTTGAAATTTTGCATGTGAGTAGTTTATATTTTTGATCTTCACTTCAGGGTAGTAAGGTGAGCAAAACAAAATATGTGCTTAGAAAAAGGTGAAGGAGACTGTCTGGTGCCCTGGTTTCCTGTCAGCTCACATCACTTATACCTGATAATGTGCAGAGACATCTCTGGGGAGAGTTCAACCTCCAGTCTGTTTTAAGTCATAGTATGTGTAATTTTGGTTCCAAACTCATTTGCATAGAGAGTTGTTTTTAGCTGATGGTTTTGCAGCTTTAGAAAATGGGTGTATCTGAGTGGATGTGAAGTGGTTACAGTGGTTTCGTCCCCAGCACCCTGTGCCTGAGAAGCTTAGCTGGAGGGATTCTAACTTGTGTTCTTGTCACCACAGCCAGCAAATGGGAGTGTCCCTCCCCGTGTGAGCCGAACCAAAGTGGTTTCAGAGAGGGGTCAGAACGCTCATTTCAATGTTAACGTTATCTGTTAGTGTTCAAGAATGATCTTGACATTTTGAAGCTTTCCTGATTCTCATTAAATGGCATCGCGTCATTGCTGTGGTCTCCGTGTAGTTTGTAATCTGTGGGAATAATGAAAGGGTAACGAGACTGGAAGTTATAGAAACAGAGAACTCTTTCCCTGAAGGTCTCAAATGAGTAGGTGTTGGGACTGGCCTAGTAGTAATCCTGGAAAAATAATACAGTGTTTAGTTAAGGGCTGATTATGTTATGTGCCAGTCATTGTAGGCCGGAGTTGATGGAGAGAGGTGGTGGAGAAGGAGGTTGCTGGATTGGGTTAGACCCCGCAGGGAGGAGAGTTGAGTATGAAAAAGATGTAATTGTTTTCTACCCTGAATTTCCATGCTGTTATTATCCCAGCAATTACACTGGCTTGTATTCTGAATTTACATCCATAGGAATTAATGGGTATCTTTTATTTTGTACCTAGTGTATGATTTCCTTTCTGCTTGGTTTTTGGTAACAATTAGATGAGATGGGAGATGCAGAAACCTGAGCTCAGAAACTCAAGTGCCCACGGCCACATAACTCATATAAGTGGCAGAGCCAGGATTGAAACTCGGGTTTGAGTGATGCCAGGAATCGCTCCTTAAGGCTCTTCCATATCTTTGCTGTGGAGATGGTGATCGTGATTAGCCTGTTTACTCACCATTTTCAACCCAGATTATAAGGCAGGACGCTGGGATCATGACCTGAGCCGAAGGCAGAGGCTTTAACCCACTGAGCCACCCAGGCACCCTGTAAGGCAGATCTCATTTGGCCCAAGTATGGAGATTTGTTTTAAGTTTTTGACATGTAATCTGTGATTGTATTTAAATTAGATATGGTTAGAAATTTCCAGCCCAGTTAGTAATTTAGCAACTTAAAGCATTTGACTAGCATGGTTAACCAAAAACCTAAATCATACTAAATGTTTGAAGTGGCGAAGAGTAAGGGAGATTTTTCATATTGTTACTACTCTGCTTTTTAAAATATGTTTGTGAACGGAGAAGCCTAGGTGATCAGTATTTATATAGTGATGTTAGATGGACTTTGGAAATTCCCTCATGGTGACTTTTTAAAAACTTGGCTGGATAAACTGGTAGGGGATTCCAGCCCTTGTTGTATAATTAAAGGTGAGAATACAGAGTGAACTTCTGTGTCCTCCACTCTCATGAAGTTAGTTGTAGCTGCCAATGAAACTATCAGGTCAATAAAACAAATCTTGTTTTTAAATAGGGATGGTCCGAAAATAAATAAATAAATAAATAGGGATGGTCTGGTTAGCTGTTCTCCACTTGGGAGGACATGTAATAGTGGTTTGGTTTTGTTTTGTTTCTTCTTAAGAATGATCTAATGAGGAACCTAACACTACCTTTGGCTGCTTAAGGAAATTTTGTCACTGAAAGTACTCAGAGAAGCTGTGTTTCTTGGGAAGGATTACCACATGTCTAAATGTCTTTGTGCAGAGAGAAGGTTGAAGGCCCTGTGCTGCTCTGTGATTTGAGGCCAGTTACTTAATTCCTCCTTGCTTCCATTGACTCAAGCTACACTACAACAAGCAGTTTCTATTCTGAGGGTTGATCTCACGGATTGTCTTCTCAGTTGGGAATGGAAGAGGGGGCACATTGGGGTCCAGTCCATACGGGTAGGCTGACTCAGTTCCTATACTAACTGGCCCCTTTCCCCACCTCTGGGATTTCTATCCTAGCCTCCCCTTCACTTGCCCTTCTGAGCTTAATGGGCATGAACTGGGGTGGACTTAGCCATGGAACTGTCACTAGGCCTGCTTCTCATTTGGGCTCCATCACTTCTTTTCTCTTTGGGGAAGTAGACGGAATTCACTCACTAGTGATATTGGGGGTTGGGACAAGTGAGGGGTAGTAGCTTTTTTATATATGGGCTTTTCCTAGCTGCCCTTTCAAAGATTGAACTACTCTCATAAGTAAAGTTTACAGAAGATTGAACTATTCCCGTAAGTAAAATCACAAGAGTTCCCAACAGGCTTTATTTCAATCCATTGTTTTCTTGTCCTCAATCACAAAGCAGTTTGGTGAGAAGAGCCCAGGTTTTGGTTTTGGATGACCAGCATGCAAGACCCAGCTTCATCACTTGCTAGCTGGATACTGTTGGGCAAGTCACTTAAATTTTCTGAGATGCCTCTTTCTTCATCTGTTACAAAGGGTGTAGTAATGTCTGCTGTAGGCACTTTAGTGGGTCACTGGGAATCAGCTAATAGATGAGGAAGTGCTTTGTAACCTTATAAGGGCTATGTAAGCCTGAAGGATAATTGTCTTTACCGTTTGTAGTATCAAAAGTGGCCATGCTAGAGAGGTGAGGGAAGTCATATTTTGAGCATCTGACTGGGGGTCCTGTATTCCGAAGCCCAGAAATCCTCACTGGAGTTTTTTCCTAATGCAGCAGGCCTGTGGTGGTTTTTGGAGTATGGCCAGAAGCACGTGCTGTACTTATTAAAGGGTTTTGGCACTCTAATGTGGGATTACTGGCACCAGAAGATAAAATGATAAAGGAACATCACAATATATTCAGCAGTGTGAGTCATACACATTTAGGAGTTACTTTAAAAAATGGAATCATAATAGAGATGGGCATGGGTTCAACTTATATTATTTTCCCTGGCTTTAGCAGTTTTCAGGTTAAAGGTCACTGCATTTAACTGTCTTAAAGCATAGCATTTATTAAAAAAAAAAAAAAATTAGAACTCAAACTCTGTGTGAAAACACCTGAATTTGAAACTCTTTTGATCTTCCTACCAGTAGGGTATCAGAGACAGATTTGCATTATACATGTCTCTGTGTACTGCTCTCTTAGTGAATCAGAAATCAGAAAGCAGGAATATATGATTCCTACAACCCTGTTGGCTTTCAGAGAGCTTTATGGATATGTGTTCTGCCCATTTGTTTTGCAGTGGGGAAAGCTGAGACCCAGAGGGGCTACTGGACTGTCTAAGACCCAGAGGGAGGATTAGAACTCACTCAGTGCACCTGACACTGCTAACAGGGAGATAGACTCCAGGAAGATTTGGTCAGTATGTTGGGTAAGAAGGCCCCCTTCACCACCACTCCCAGTTTATTCCATTTAAAACTCATGGTTTGTTTAGTTTAACCTACTTGCCTCTGGTTTATTTCTTTTCAGAATAGGAAATAATTTTCAAGGACTATCCTTTATATCATACAGTCTCTTTATGCTTGAGATTTTTGCTTGATTCATTTAACCAGGAATGATTACAGTGGCTTTTCCCTTTCCATAAGGGGCTACTTTTCCATTAATCTGTTTACTCGGATTTGTCACTTTTCTTAGAACTTTTTTCTTCAGCAGAAGTTTGAGTTCTTACTCTGTGCCAGGCCCTCTGCTAGGTAGTTGAAGTGAGTGGGAAGGCATTGAGTCATAGAAGGAAAGCCCTCATCTAAGAACTTGACTTTCTCTGGAGGATCGAGTGTGCCAGTCAGGCCCACCCCCATTTGACTCAAGGCCACCATGTGTTTTATAGTAGAGAATGGAAGGCTGAAAGAAGCACTCATTAACACAAGTAATGATTTTTTAAAAAAAAATTAAATTTCTGTTCTCAGCCTAGCTAAGGAGATATACATTGCCAGTGCATAATGACACAAACTGGCAATAAAAATCAAGGGGATTATTGCATAGTCAGGGCTTCAGAAGGTTGCTGCCTTTCAAGATGGTCTTTAAAGAAGCTCAGGATTTGGATGACCACAGAGGATAAGGTAGGTAATTGGTAATTAATGAGTACCTAATAAAGATCTCTCATTGTAGTAGGAGCTTTAAATATATATATAAGCCCATTTAGTTCTTTGGGCAGGGAATTTTTTTTGGGAAGATTTTATTTATTTATTTGTCAGAGAGAGTGCAAGCAGAGGGAGAGGGAGAAGCAGGCTCTCCGCTGAGCAGGGAGCCCAGTTGGGATCATGACCTGAGCTGAAGGCAGACGCTTAACTAACTAAGCCACCCAAGCGTCCTGGGAAGGGAATTTTTTAATTGAAAAAGGTATTAAACATATGGAAGAGTATACAAAACATATGTATAGTCAGAGAAGAATACCAATGTAATTACCATTCAGTTAAGAAGTAGAACATTGGGGTGCCTGGGTGGCTCAGTGGGTTAAAGCCTCTGCCTTCGGCTTGGGTCATGATCCTGGGGTCCTGGGACTGAGCCCCTCGTTGGGCTCTCTGCTCAGTGGGGAGCCTGCTTCCTCCTCTCTCTCTGCCTGCCTCTCTGCCTACTTGTGATCTCTATCTGTCAAATAAATAAAATCTTAAAAAAAAAAAAGTGGAACATTATAAGTATTTTTGAATTCACCAAATACCCCTCCTCATTGCACTCCTCTCAGAGATATCAACCAGCCCAACCTCTGTATTAATCAATCCCTTTTTCCCAGTGTAGGTGTCCCTAAAGCAAGCCAAACTCACATGTGTAAGGAAAGGATAGTTGCCATCATTCTCAAGAGGAGAGCTTAATGGCCTTAGTTTGAATTCTTAATCCCCTGGTTTAGAACAAAAGCTCTGGGTCAAGTCTGGATTTGGAGTTGAGAGGTTGAAGGACTTTTGGAAAAGTCAATGGGGCAGGTTGTTAGGGAGTTATGGGACATGGGATGTCAGGAGGACTGCCCTGGGTTCAGCTGTTGGGAGCCTGAAAGTGATAGCATAGTCACAGGAGTGAGTTGCTCCATATTTTATTTTCACTTCTAAGTTCACCCTAGTTTATTATGTCTAGCTCTCAGGGGCAGGCCACAGCAGGAGACTTCTCTGTGGTAATGTGGTCTACCGATTCAGACATCAAGATGCTGAGTGAAGAATAGGAACTTTATCAGTGTGTAATTAAGAAAAGCCAAATTTCGTTAGGAATCTGGCATTCTGTCCCTTGATGCAGTCTTTGAGGATCTCGATGATGACAGCACTAAACACATCTATCTCTTGTGTCTCGCTGCCCAAGTGTGGACAGATCGTCCTCAGGGACTGGCTGCAGCTCTCATCTTGAGATCTCTCTCCTGCCCTCCTAGGAATTCCCTTTGCCTCCTCTGTGTTTAATCTTTATTTCTTGTTTTGGAGCTTCTCCTCTATTTGCTTTTTGAGGGTGCATAGCAGGTAAGTTTTTTAAGATCTTGAATACCTAAATATGCCTTTATTCCTCCTTTAGACTTTATTGGTAATTTGGTAGGTTATAGATTTTTAGGTTGGTATTGTTTCCCTTCAAAATTTTGAAGGCATTTGTCAGTTGTCTCCTTGTTTCATGCAGCTGTTAAAAAGCTACCCAATTATTATTTTTTTTAAAAGATTTTATTTATTTATTTGTCAGGGGGGGGGGGAGCGAGCACAGGCAGACAGAGTGGCAGGCAGAGGCAGAGGGAGAAGCAGGTTCCCTGCTGAGCAAGGAGCCCGATGTGGGACTAGATCCCAGGACGCTGGGATCATGACCCGAGCCGAAGGCAGCCGCTTAACCAACTGAGCCACCCAGGCGTCCCAAGCTACCCAATTATTAAAACAAATCAATTTTTGATCTTTTGAATTTGGCTTGGATGCATATAGACCTTTCTGTTTCCCCAGTGTTCCCAGTAATACTCAGCAGGTCTTTTCATCCATTGTATTTTGAGGCCTTTTCAGTATGACAAGTGATAGCCTTCAGTCCTGGAAAATCTTCTTCAAATGATCTTGCAGATGGTTTTCTCCCTCCACTCTTTTTCTTTCCCTTAGGAACTCCTTTTCCTCAGATGTGTGATTTTCTAGATTGGTTGTCTTAATTTATTTCCTTCCTTCCTTCCTTCCATTGTATTTAATTGACAGAGAGAGCATAAGCATGGGGACAGCAGAGGGAGAGGGAGAAGTAGGCTCTCTGCTGAGCAGGGAGCCTGATGAGGGGCTCAGTACAGCAACCAGGGATTATGACCTGAGCAGAAGGCAGCCATTCAACTGACTGAGCCACACAGGTTCCCTAGTCATCCTAATTTTCTTATGTTTTCTCTCTTATTTTCAAACTGTTATTTGCTAAGCAGTTTCCCAGATTTTATCCTCAAACCCTTCTGTTGAGTTTTAAAAAATAAAGTTATGATTGACATAAAGTGCACCATTCTAAACATTTATTTCACTTAGTTTTGACAATTGTCAAAACCAAGTAACCACCCATATGTGACCACCACCCAAAACAAAGTATAGAATGTTTCCATCATTATAGAAAGTTCTAGATGGTCCTGTTTTCATTTCTGTCCTGTTTTTCCAGTCCTGTTTTTCATTTCTGTGATCAGCTTTTTTTTTTTTTTTTTTTTTTTTAAGTTCAGCACGGGGTGTGAACTCATGACACTGAGATCAGGACCAGGGCTGAGATGAAGAGTCAGATTCTGCAGTCATCTTTTTTTTTTTTTTTAAAGATTTTATTTATTTGACAGACAGAAATCACAAGCAGGCAGAGAAGCAGGTAGAGAGAGAGAGGGGGAAGTAGGCTCTCCGCCGAGCAGAGAGCCTGATGTGGGGCTCGATCCCAGGACCCTGGGATCATGACCTGAGCTGAAGGCAGAGGCTTTAACCCACTGAGCCACCCAGGCGCCCCTGCAGTCATCTTTTTAATAACCATATTTTTAAATTTAATAACTTTTTATTAAAAGTTTTTTTATTTTTATTTTTATTTATTTATTTATTTATTTTTATTTATTATTTTTATTAAAAATTTAATAATTTTTTCCTTTGAAATGTTACTTTAAAAAGAATCTTATTCATGCTTCATAAGTAAAATATGTTTCTTTATCAGTCTGAGGACATTAATTACTTAAAAAAATTTTTTTCTCTCTGTAAATAATCTTTTTTATTCTGAGTTGTTTTTGTTCCTGTCTATGCTAGAGGCTTTCCTCAGACATGGGTTTACCTTGGCTGGCTGTTCATGATTAAACATGAGAAGAAGGCTGAGCTTGTATGTGGGACCTGTGAACTTTGAACTTCACTAAAGAGTGACTTGAATGGGCCATTAATTGGGGAACCTCAGTGTTAGTATTTTAGGTGTGTTTTTGTGGGATAGTAACATTCCTCAGAAAACCGTATTTCACTCTTGCCTGGAGGGTCAGAGAGTGGCTGCCAGTATTTCTGGAGCCATGTGGGGAAGAGGGTGGAAGTTGCAGCATTCACGCCGTCAGCATTCAGTGTGTGTGCAGACACAGTCCCTCTGTGTGCTGAAGGCCCCTGGGCTTGGCCTGGCCTCTCTAGCCCCAGGATCCTCTGTCTTATCCTCTTCAGAAAATAAGCCTCTTGACCCATGCAGCCCTAAAATGCAATAGCCACTAGCCACATGTCGCCATTTAAATTTACATTAGTAAACATTATATAAAATTAAGAAGTCAGTTCCTCATTTGCTCTGGTGACATTTTAAGCTCTCGGTAGCCTCATGTGAATACCATACTGGGCAGAGCAAAGAGCGAGCATTTCCATTTTTGCAGAGAATTTTTTGGACAGTGCTAGTCTAGACTTCTGCTGGGTGAAGGAGTAGGCAAGAGAATTGTTTCTCAGACATTGCTCCCAGGCTTCATTTTACCTCAGGTGCTGGTGCTTCTAGTTCCTGTGACTTTTGAGGCTTCTGTGGTATATATTTACTTGGTTCTCAGCTTTTGCCACTGTCAGTGTGGAATTTAGTTTTCATGGGTTATCTAAGTCATTGCTGCACATCTGTCTGCTTACCAGCTTCCAGAAGTCATTTGAAGATTTCTCCTCTCCTCTTCCCCTTCCATATTTGTGATTTTGGTCTTAAAACTAAAAGGCTTCCTGTATGTGCGCGCGTGTGCGCGCACACACACGGTTTAGCTCAATTTCAAGAGGGGATGAAATTGGACACTTGTGTTCAGTCAGCCGTTTTCACCAGGAATCCTAATTCATTCAGTCTTCATAAACCTATAAGATATAGGTGTATTCTCATTTTACACCTGAGAGAGGTGGGTAAAATAATTGACTCAAGATCTCATAGCCAGTTAGTGGGTTTTGAACTCAAGTCAGGTTTAGAAATCTGGTATCTCTTTCATGGAATAGTATCATGCTTCATCTTGTACTCAGGAAAGACTCCTCTCCCCTCCCAACATACCCCAAGTTGCAATATTTTGTAGTTGTGTTTTAATTATATTATTTCAGATATTTCTCCATTATCCTTAAACCTATTTAAGAAAAGAGGTCAATCTTGAGTAATTCCATCTCAGAAAGGTTTTTTCTCCCCAGCTGTTCATTTCAACTTTGTTCCAGGACTTCATGACTTCGAAACTTTGTGTTGGCATTCTCTTCAGCAGTTCTTGAAGTGTTTACAGTCAAAAAAGATTCTGTTTTTTAACTTAAGCCTTTTATTCAAACTATCTGTGATCATTCTCATATACAGTTGTCCCTATATTTGTCTTCGGTTGGACCCCACTTTTCATAAGGCAGTGAGTGGTCCTATTTATCTCTGAATCCCTTATCTGAGGTACAGGATTCATAAATGTTTGTCACTCTTTGGCTTGACATCATTTCTTATTGGGCCATTGCATTGCCTCCCCAGCTGCAGGTCTCTCTGCCCTCTACCTCCCAGATGGCCTTTACATATGGGTCTTTCTCAAATGCGTAGTCATTGGCTTCCTCTAACCTTCACTGTAAACTCATGTCTTCTCAATATAGCATTGAGGGTCAGCCGTTCCTACCACTTTAGCCCCACCTCTGGCCCCACTGCCTTTCATGGAAGTACTATACATACACCCTGCCTTTCATGGAAGGGTCTTTGTATGCTCTTGAATCTGTGCCCTTTACATATGCTTTTAGTTCTGCGTGAGATGTGCTGTTGCTCTTTCCATCTGTTTCTTCTCCTGTTTAATATCTACTGTTTTCCTGCAAATCTCCACTCCAGGGTACTCTCCCCTGTGAAACCATGCCCTATCCACCCTTATATAGAGTTAGAGGATTCTGCTTTTTGCTCCCACAGCACCACATTTCAGTACACTTCATCCACCCATCCATCCATCCACCCAGATGGGATCCTGTCATACATATTGTTCTACAGCTGGCTTTTTCATGTTGTAACTGTTGAATGACTGGTCAGTTCTCCCTTCTGGTTTGGAGGGATTTGGTTTTCATATACCAGTTTTTAGCATAGAGGTTGGCACATTGTAGGCACAAGGATTATTTATTCAATCAAACTGAACCCTAGTGTTCAGTGAGTTTATGGCAATTGATTTCTTCTTTGTTGTCTTTGAATTCTGCCATCATGGTGACCATAAATTCCACGTATGTCTCTTTTCCCAGGATAATTATGAATAGCCCCCCACTTTCACTCTTAAAATAGTCTTTCAGTTTGGACACTAAACTGTATGACCACCCACCAGCCAAACACATCCTGGTGGAAACCCATTTTTTTCTTTATTTTTCTTTAGTGGAGCAACTAAAGAGAAAGAAATAGTTGGGATTTGAGATTACATTTAGAATATTGAATTCTGTTTCTCTCCACCCAGCTAGAGAGGAAAGCCCCAAATTACACAATGGAAGAGGCACCTTTGATGTACCTTCAAAGTCTAAATGTTTCATTTTCCAGAAGGACTGCTGATTCCTTCCAGAAGTACTTTTATAAAGAGCATTTTATATTTCAGAAATGGACCTTTGCTTTCCTTCCCTGATGCCAATGTTTAGATTTTATTTGGTCTGTTAGAAAATCGAAGAGCTTTTTGGATTCTTTTCCCATTGAGACCCCGGTGAAGTCCTGGATTTGTGATGCACAGCCTGAATGGAAGCTAGCTCTTGAAGGCTAAGGGGACTCAAACGCTTTAGCTTAGTTGGTGGGCGTATTGAGAAGAGTTTGGGATTTAGGTTTGAGTCCTTGCTCTGCCACTTCCTAGCAGTATCACCTTGGGAAAGCTATTTTAACCTCTTCAGTAATGTGATATGGGGATGGGAATAATCCCACTTTAAAGGGTTTATTGATTGAGATCATGCATGCAGAGCAGTTAGCATAGCTAGTGGCGCATAGGTGCTTAGCAGATATCAGTTTTTATTGTATTATGACAGTTATCTTTCCACAGGCTAATTCAGAAGATGTCTATGAGGGTGTTGGGGGAAGAGTGAAAAGGGTCGGCCCCACAGCTTCCCACCTGCAGTGTGCATGTCCTCAGCTGCTGGTCTGTGCTGCATTGCAGAGTGGAAAAAAGAAAATCAATAGAAAGAATTCACGTGGGTTGCAGAAGAGAGAATGATAGATGTGTGGTTGTGGTGGGTGGAGTATTACCTGAGTCTACCTTGAAGTGTTGGTTGGATTGGGATTAGAAGGCTTGGATCTCAGAATCACCTGAAGAGCTTAAAATTTTTTCTTCTCTGGATTCCTGATTGAGTACGTACAGGGTATGGTATGGAAGAGTATATTTTTAAAAAGCTGCCAGGTGATTCTGATTTACAGCCGGGTTTGAGAATAACTAGATTAGGTGACTATTTATTACCCAGTAATTTCATAAAACATTTTCCAGTCATTTGCTGCTTAATTTAGGGCAGGTGATAGTACAGTAATAATCATTTTAGGGTCAAAAAACAGATTATTGTTAATGTAGTAAAATGGAGAGCCTGAATTAACTGAGTTTAAACTCAATTAAATTTTATGACAGTTTTGAATTTAAGCTTGTCGTGCATCTGTGTTGTTTTCATCCAGGATATTTGCCTATATTTAGATTACTTGAAATTAAGTAACAAGGAAATTGTGGTATCAGAAACTGTAAAAAAAAAAAATCATCTTAGAAATATAAAGTACTCAAAAAATAAACCCAGTTATGTTTGCATTTTAAGCATAAAGGAAGGTATTTTTCTTTATATTTGAAAATGTCTTCAGTTTTTCATCCTTGATACTAGAAAGAGAAAGACCTTAATTCCACATCATTGATATCTGGCTATTCCAGGTCATTAGATTATTTAGCATAAAGGTATTGAGTTAGGCGTCCGTAAGCCCTGGTGAAGTCTCTGCTCTGATATTTCCCTTTATAAACTTGAATTATTTACTTATCTCTTGGGCATGTGCTTTCTTTATCTGTAAAAGGGGGTTTTATTGGCCTTCTCTATCCTTTGTGATGTCATTGAGGGGTATAATGAGGAAATTTGTTCAGTAGGAATGTAAAGCCCTGATGAGCTCACAGAGTGACCATATGTTCCGGTTTAGCTAGGATGGCCCTGGTTTAGGCCTGTTGTCAGGTGTGATTATTAATAGCGCCCTCTTTAACTCTCAGGTGTCCCAGTTTGGATGATAAATTATTTGGTCACCCGGTATTCGTAACACCCAACCATTGTTGACCCTTACTTAGTCTGCACAGTGAGAGGGTTTTTTGGCCTTATTCTTATAGCCCCAAAACCCCTCAGAGAAATAATGTAGCATTTCTCCTGGTAATTTTCTTTACTTTTAGGTCCATCTCATCTCTCTGACTAGATTGATCAGTGGATAAAAATGGTTTCTCCACTCTTGAATTATTTTCTAGATTTGTCATAGTTTTAGCATTTTAGACACTTTAATTGCCCACTTCTGATGTGTCCTAAGGAAGTAGTATCTAAGTGCAAGGAGAAGATAGGAATCATAGAGGGGGAAGTGGCTTTGTGGAAAAATACTAAAAAACATACAGTTTTTAGGTTGGTGTCCTGATTTGATTTTTTTGGAATATAAATGCCCTATGTTGATATTCCCAAGTGGTGCATAAATCTCTAAATAATTAGAAGAACTGCAGAAGCTTCTAGAGATCAAATTTCAAATGCTCCCTCCCTCCTCAGGAAAATTTTGTTTTAGAACTAAGACCAGAAAAAATTTGTTTCTCAAGTAACTGGTGCATTTTCTTTATCCTTTTGACAATGAAAATAATGTATTTTGTTGTTTCCCTTTTCCTTTTGACCCCTAGGAAACTATGAGCCAAATCCATGGCTCATCTGTTTAGAAAGCTGCAGCTTGCAAATAACTTTCCCTTCATCTTGACTTTTTATCCTATTTTATTATAATATAATATTATTTCAAATAACATAGTATTTCCTTGGACCTGGGTTTTATTTTTATTTATTTATTTTTATTTATTTATTTAAGATTCTATCCATTTATTTGTCAGAGAGAGAGAGAGAGCGAGCACAGGCAGACAGAGAGGCAGGCAGAGGCAGAGGGAGAAGCAGGCTCCCTGCCAAGCAAGGAGCCTGATGTGGGACTCGATCCTAGGACGCTGGGATCATGACCAGCTGCAGCTGAAGGCAGCCGCTCAACCAACTGAGCCACCCAGGCGTCCCTTATTTATTTATTTTTAAAGATTTTATTTATTAGCGAGAATGAGAGAGCACAAGCAGGGAGAGAGGCAAAGGGGGAGGAGGAGGGAGAGAATCTCAGGAGGACTCTGTGCTGAGTGCAGAGCCTGACATGGGGCTTGATCCCACGACCCCAAGATCATGACTCTGAGCCAAACCAATAGTCAGACACTTAACTGACTGAGCCACCTAAGTGCTCCTGTTTTTATTTTTTATATATTTCTGTCTTATTAAATATTTTCTTACCAACTGCCATGGAATCTTGTGAGTTAAGTCAGAGGTTAAATAAATAACAAATGTAAAGACAGCACATCGTTTCAGTGTTATTTTCATGTAACTGTTTGGAGTTGAGAAGGCCAAAGTTTTTGTGGCAAAGAGACCTGTATTGCCTCTGAAAAATAACGAGTCTACATGGATGCCCCATCCTACCAAAGAAGCCATCTCCCTCCCGCAAGAATAAGGGCTAAACAAAATACATCACCTTCTATGTCAGCTCTTGGACAAAGAAGCAAAACTAGTACAGGGCAGCATTAACTGAGGAGAGATAAAGACTGAGTCTTCAAAATACTGGATTCAAAACCTTCAAAAGTCTTCAAAAACCTGGATTAGGATATCCTTCACACACACGTACAAAACAACAACAACAAAAAAGGATATGCTTGTCATAATAGTGTCTCTCTTCATCTCTCCCTCTGTATCTTTTAGTTTCAGTTTTCTCACCTTCACTGTTCCTATCCACTGCTCCTTCCTGGTCTTGTCTTCTCCCTCCCTTTCAGTCGGAAAACCTTGAGGTTTTTTGGTATTTGGTCACCAGCCAGTTCCCCTTCCGCATAGTCTCCTCCCCTCTGTGAAGCACACTGTACCCCAATCTGCTTTCAACCCTTTTGCCTTTGGGACCCTGTCTTAATCAGACCGAGTGGTATTCGTGTGCCAGCTTGCTTGTCAGGCAGCTGCCATGGGAAGCAGCCCCCCTGGTAACCAGCTACCCTCAAACCAGGAAAAGAAATACACCATCAAATACCAAGATGAGGAAAACAGATTAAAACATTAAATTTGATTGGAATACCTTACACTGCCCTTCAGTAGTTTAATAATAGGAAGGAGAAAGAAAAACAGTAGCTAGTGTAATGCTAGACAGCAGTAAGGCTCAGTCAGTTCTTGTGTCCTTTGTTCATTTATTTGTTGGTTCATTCATTTGTTCACTCAGCAACCACTTACTCTGTTATGTTGCCAGTCATGTTTCACTGATCTGGGCTTTTGATGCAGAGAGCTTGGTGAAGCCTTGGACCTCATCAGGAAATTTAATACTTGCTTGATTTTCCATCTGGAGAAAGGCTACCTCTAATTACACAACTTTACCTGTACATAGAGGTTTGCCTTGGTCCACTGGACTGCTGGAACAAAATAACAGAGACTCATGAGGTTTTTAAACAACAGAAATGTGTTTCTCATAGTTCTGTAGATTGGAAGTCCAAGATCAGAGTGCCAGCAGGTTCAGGTGAGGGGCCTCTGCCAGGTCGTGCATTTCTCATTGTATCCACATAGTTCAGAAAGGGCAGGGGAGCCCTGGGATATCTCTTTCATGAGAGCAGTAATACTCTTCATAAGGGCTCCACCCTCATAGCCTGATCACTCCCCAAAGGCCCCACCTCCTGACACCATCACATTAGGTGTTAGGATGCCAATGTGACTTTTGGGGGGTGGGGCACAGACATTCAGACCAAACAAGGTTATATTTACACTGAATGTTTACTTTATTTAAACAAGGTGTGTATGTTTGCTGTGAACATACAGTGTCATATTGAAGTCTGTTGGCATATACTTCCATTTTAGCAAGCTTGGAATGAAGTGCAGCAATTTGAATGTCTGAGATTATTTAAATGGAATTTTGCTAGTAAAAGGAGTAAAATTATTAATACTGGGAAAGATAGGAGCCTTAGCTACCTGCTTCTACTCTGAGGTCTTTGGGACCTTTTCCTTAAAGCACTAATTTAAGCAAAATATAATTAATATTTTCTTTTTCCATCTGCGTAGTAAAACTTCTACAAATTGGAACAAGCGGGAGGAATACTTGCCTGGCTATGTTGAAAGCTTGAACAGGGGAATATATACACAGGAATATAGAGGACCTGCAAATGGTAGCTCAGTAGAATGACCCCTAGCATGTTAAAATGAATTAGGATACAACCCAATATGTATGTCTTTTTGATAGGCTCACCACCCTGACCATAAGGACCCAAAAAACTAGCCTTAATAAGGCTGAACTAGGCTTAATAGAAATTTTAGGTTTGAGGATTTGATAAATTATTTGAGATTATGGTGAAGGATGTTTTAACCTGAGCCATGCTGACTTGACCTCACTTTACATTACCAATACTATTTAGAGATAATTGGACATTTTTAGAGAAATCTTCTATTAAAGAGGTCAGTAGTCTCCTTTACTTCATCATTACTCTTTCTTTAGTTTCATTTTTGGACAGATGGTGCAAGCTAAATACTTTGGAATATGTCTCAAAACCCAAACTGGGAAAATCTGATTTAGAAGGATTTAGGCTGATGGGAATAGCAGAGTAAAGATCATAATTACATTTCAGTCAGCGGATACACTTTGGTGTGAGCTGAGGTTTCCTAGCTTTTTTGTAGTCTTTACTGTCTGGTAGTAAAGGAATGTGTGCATTTCACTAGCATGTTTTTTGCCTTCTTGGGGGCTCAGTTTAAAAAAAAGCGGGGGGGGGGAATCCTGGCATGTTCAGGCTGTGAGCACACTCCTAATATACCTTATTTGTATGGTTGTGTTGCACGTGAGGAACCTTAGGCTCAGAGAGGTAAAACGATTTATTGTAGCAAAACCTGCAATGGGTCTGACCACTCTTTATAAATTCCACTTTGCTGCAGGTCTGATGAAGGCCCAGGGAGGTTTATTATGCTAGAAAAGTGTTATTCTTTCCTTCAGAGCCCAACCTTTTCATTTTCTAATAGCTATTCTTTACGGACATTGGAGGAATCTCTAAGTGCCTTTAGAGAAGATGTATATTGCTTAATTTCACAGAAGTACCCCCACACCGAACTGATATTTTCAGTTCAGAACTGGGGCTAGGCTACAGCAGCCTCTGAACTGGTTCCATCCCCCATCATCACTGTCACTCTAAAACTGTTTACACTGCTTTACCATGCAGACTCAGCTTTAAAGGTGTTACTGGAGAGTTTGCTGTACTTTGGGTCCCCGCACGTGTCTCTCCTTTGTGTGTATTTCCCACTGCGTAGAGTAGAGGTTTGTTAGAAAAGAAGTTGTGCATTTGAGAGAGAAAGGTGAAAGGGAAAAGAAAAACACATGCAAGGATGAAAGACATTCCTTCATATGTGGAGCCCTGATTTTTGTCATTAACTTACTCTTTGAGTCCTATCACCTCTCTGAGCCAGTATTCACTTACTCATTAATTCTGAAGCATGTATTGTGTGTCAAAACATGGCGGGTATAATCTAGAAAAAACTGACACAGCCTCTGCCTTCTTGATTGTTTATGTTAAGAAGGTGGTCACTGAGGAATCAAAGTGGTGAGAAGTTGTTGGATGTGTGAGATACTTCAAAGCTAACACAGATAGAATTGGTAATGGTTTGGATGTGGGATGTGAGAGAAAGATAGGTCAAGGCTGACCTCTGGGTTTTCTGCTCAAACGGGGTGTTGAGTAGCGGTGGCATTTACTGAGCTGTTGAACACGGAGGAGGAGGGAGTGGTTTGTGGTGTTGCAGGAATTAAGGGTCGCTTCATACAGGGACTTTATTTTTTATTTTTTATTTCTTGATAGACAGAGATCACAAGTAGGCAGAGAAGCAGGCAGAGAGAGAGGAGGAAGCAGGCTCCCCGAGGAGCAGATCCCAGGACCCTGAGATCATGACCTGAGCTGAAGGCAGATGCTTAACCCACTGAGCCACTCAGGTGCCCCTGTATAGGGACTTTAAATGCTTATTAGATCCTAAGTAGAGAGGTTGAAGAAGTAGTTGAGTATTTGAGAAGGGAGTCTGGAGAGGTTAAGTTTGGAGATGGTCAGCATGTAAATCATGCAGCTGGGGGTGATTGCTATGTTTGTGAGTGTGATTAGAGAAAAGGTGTGAAGATCAAGGTCGAGACCTGGGGCCCACCCACAGTTTGGAGGCAGGGAAATGGAGGAGGCTCCAACTTCTGAAAATGAGGGTGCTAGAACCTGACCCCTCTTTCTCTCTCAAAATAGTTACAGAGATTGTGTAAAATACTATAAATGAACACACACTGAGAATTCTTACCACCTAATTGCATGAATAAATATAGGAGTAGAGGAAGTTATGTAGGGAAATCATTTTCCTACTTAACATTTCTTCTGAAAATCTATTTGTTATGGGATTGGGCGAGGTGTGCGTGAATTTGAGAGATAGCAGAGGATCCCATTGTGTAGATTACGTAACCATGAGGGAAGAGGGGGTGGGCATGGGGAGGACCTTTGGAAAAGTTTACAACAGGCCTGTAACATGACATATGCTTTAAATATGGTTATTTCTGTTTTTATCCATTCAAGAAAATAATTCGCAGCCAAGGGATCATGATATTACCCTTAACAGTGTTATAGTAGTAAAAAATATTTAACACTAATACCGACATATATAGAGGTATACCCATGCATAAATATCATGTGTGTGTACTCAGTAGGAATTGGATACAGCTGGAGTTGTCTGTTTTTCTGTCATCTTCCCTTCAGTGGGAATGAGGCAGGGTTTCCTGAAAAGTGGGCTCTTTTCTGGGAAGACTCAGTGGCAAGTTGCCAGTGTGTCATATAACTTATCCAGTCACATGGTGAAAGAGAAGACTTGCAAAAAGATGGGTTATAAAAACAGGAAAATCAAGTGGGTCAGAGGAGAAAGAAGTAAGGCGGAGGCAAATAAAGGTAGAGGTTCGTTTGGGACGGAGTTGGGGATAGGCACCTCCACTGTTGACTCAGTGATTGTTTTTTGTTTTTTTTCTTTCTCCTTGGGTTATTTTCTTTGTGCCCACCTGCTATAATCAGAATCACAAGGACCTTCCCCAGGTGTTTGGTTATTGAGTAATAGGGGAATGTAACTTTTCCCAGGTATTACCTTTCAGAATGCCTGCTGGAGATGACATTGCAAAAATGCCCCCGTTCCCCCTCACTTTTATAAGTACCTTTCAGTCTGATCTGATTAAATTGAAATCTTAAATTTTATTCCTATGCTTGTGTCTATCCAGTTTTAGGACATCAAAGATGTGTGTGGAGAGAGACAGGGACAGAGACTATGAGTATAAGGGGTTGAATGATGGATGGAGGGATGGATGGTTGGATGCATGAATGAGTGCCTTTTCAGAAGAATCTGGTATATTAAATTATCTGCCTAGGAAAGAAGGATGGATTTCTGAGGTGGATACTCTTAGATAAGCTTGTAGAATTTGGTAAGTGAAAGAGAGCACAGAGATCATTTGATTCACATTTTTCTAAGTGTATATTCCATTAAAAAAGAAGTCCCTAGGTCAAATAATTTTGCTAAAGTTGGAGACTTATTACTTTTACTAACATATTAAAGACCAGGCGTTCTTGCTGTTAAGATCCTGTTTAACTTTGCTTAGCTAGTGTTTCCCTAATTTATTTCACTATGGACCTCCACTTCTCCCTGCTTTCTGAGTAATGTGTATATAAAAAATGTGTATATATATAATGTGTATATAAAAAATTATTACCATTGTACAGAAATACAAGGTTTCAGAAAACAGTTTGGGAAGCTGACTTAATCTAATCCTTATTTTTATTTTGAACTTGCCGCTTAACTTCTCTTGGTCTTTGTTCACATTTATAAGATGAGTAAGAGTAGGTTGAATGAATTAAAAACTGATAGAATTACTCACTGTGACACTTCTGGTTCAGGCAGATTCATTACCCGTCATTTAAAAAATTATATCTATTTCTGTATTAAAGAAATTAGCCTTGGGGTGCCTGGGTGGCTCAGTGGGTTAAGCCTCTGCCTTCAGCTCAGGTCATGATCTCAGGGGCTGGGATATCCAGCCCTGCATCAGGCTCTCTGCTCAGCGGGGATCCTGCTTCCGCTTCTCTCTCTCTCTGCCTGCCTCTCTGCCTACTTGTGATCTCAATCTCTCTCTCTGTCAAATAAATAAATAAGTAAATAAATCTTAAAAAAAAAAATAGCCTTTCTTGTTCTTCACTATAACCATAGCTCTAGTACAGTGATTGTGACGATCTGTAGGATGTAGATATATTGGACATGATTTCTGACCCTGAGTTAGATGTGTGGACTAGAACATAAATGGGTTGCATACCATAACTTTCATGACAAAAAGTGTCATTTAAGAGCTGTGGTCACCGTACAACCACATGGTCCTTTTATCCTTGACCAGGACTTTCTGATACTAGCAGCACTAGGAGATAAGAACTAGTATCATTCCCATTATATTTTTTAATTCTTGCAAAAATTTTATTGTCTTTCTTCCCATTTTTTTCCTTAAATACATTTCTTAACATGTGCCTGTCAGGTCGACAGAGATTATTCATTCATTCATCTAGCTGTTTATTCCTTTATTTATTTATTAGGTATAATTGGCATAATATTGTATTTATTTTAGGCATACAGCATAATGATTTGAGATCTGTGTGTGTGTGTGTAGTGAAATGATCACTACAATAAGTTTAGTTAACATCCATCTGCATCTGGCTTCCTTCAGCTAACACAATTTTTCAAGGTCTAGCCGTGTTTTAGCTTGTATTAATATTTCATTCCTTTTTATGGCTGAGTAATATTCCTCTGTATGAAGGCATTTAAAATTTTAAGATCATTTTAGGGAAATAAAATAATAGAAGTAAAGATACTCCTTGATCTTAAAAATCACCGTAGAAAAATAGTATTATTAGGATATATTCTTTACCAGAATGTTCTCACTTAATCGTAATAACAACCTTGTGAGGGAGGTCAGGGAGTCTTCATTTCTTCAGATGAGTGAGGAAACAAAGGCTCATGGAGATTACATTAGCTGCCAAATGTGAGTGTAGTCAGTAAGTGGTAAAACCAGAAGAGCCAATATATTTTACTCTCTTTGGCTCTCCCATTAGTAAAATCAGTTCTATTTTTGCCATTGGTAAAATCAAGCAGCATTTCCCTGTTAACCAGCTGATAAAAGCTAAAGGACAGTGTTTCAGCCCCTCACTCTTCAGTTACTTTCTCAACAATTATTGGAAAATTTCCTGTGCACTATGCCCTGTACAAGGATCTAGGGATAGAACATAAACACTGGGCATAAAAGTGCCTTTATTCACAGATTAGTTGTTGTTTTGTGTTACATCATGTTAAGAGAGACTTGAGAATATTTAAATGATGATGAGAAGAATTAAAAGGATGAAGGTGAAGGTATGAAAGGGGGAAAGGATGATCTGTTGATCAATGGTCAAAAGATGGAGTAGATAGGCAAGAGATCTCCCAATTAAGTGGGGGGTGGCAGAAACTGCTGCTTGTATGCCCCTGTCCTTCCTCTTTTTCCTCAGTAATTTTTAGCTGTGCACTCGGACACTCACAATAAAGACTAAAACTGACAACCTCCTTAGAGCAGGATGAAACCATGTGAGTAAGTTCTGGCCAGTGGGATATAAACAAATGTACTGTGTAGCATCTTCTTCCCAAAAGGAGAGCATAAGATTTTTGCTCCTTTTTCTTAATCCTTTCTTTTTTTTTTTTTTTGATTTTTTTTTTTTAAATTTATTTATTTGTTAGAGCGAGCACAGGCAGACAGAGTGGCAGGCAGAGGCAGAGGGAGAAGCAGGCTCCCTGCCGAGCAAGGAGCCCGATGTGGGACTCGATCCCAGGACACTGGGATCATGACCTGAGCCGAAGGCAGCCGCTTAACCAACTGAGCCACCCAGGCATCCCTTCTTAATCCTTTCTGGAAACATGCACATCCTCTGAACCTACGTAAGGTTCAGAGCTTCTGATATGAATGGGATAATGAAAGGTACCAAGATTGAATGGGAAGACAGGAAGCCAAGTGGTTAAGTACATGAAGTTTAAAATCACATACTTGGTCCTACTTCTGGCTTTTCACTCAGGACATGCATCAACTTAGACATGTTCCTAAATCTCTGAGCCCCAGTTCCTTTGCTTATTAAATGGGCTTCAATGAATGCCGTTGGGAAAACTAGACAGCCACATGTAAAAGAATGATACTGGACCAAACTTATACCACACGTAAAAAACAACTCAAAATGGATTAAACACTTGAATATAACACCTGAAACTGTAAAACTCCTGGAAGAAAACATAGGCGGTAAGCTCCATGACATTAGTGTTGGAGAGGAGTTTTTTGGATTTGACACCAAAAGTGCAGGCAGCAAAAGCAAAACCAAGGAAGTGGGACTGCATCAAACTAAAAGGCTTCTGCACAGCGGTGGAAACCATCAACAGAATGAAAAGGGAACCTACTAAATGGAAGGAAATATTTGCAAATCATGTATCTGATAAGAGATTAATATCTAAAATATAAACAGAACTCATACAATTCAATGACAAAAACCCCCCAAAATATGAATGTATACATGATTCCATTTATATGAAATGTTCAGAATAGACACATAGATTAATGATCATCAGGGGATGTGGTAGGGAGAGTAAAGAGTGGCCACTATTGGGCATGGGGTTACTTTTGAGGGTGATGAAAATGTTGTAGAATTAGGTAGTAGTGATGGTTGTACAACTTTATGAATACACTAAAAACCACTGAAGTGTACACTTTAAAACATTAAAACATATTTATTTAAATGCATTCCCAGAGCAATTGTAAGTTAACAGTATATTTTAAAGCTTTGTCTATGGTTTGGTGCACAATTTATCATTCTTCTGTAATAGAAGTCAACATATTTGGTCCATACCTATTGTGAACTTGAGTTTTTCCACTTACTGGCCCAGTTGGATTGATCTGATATACCATATTTGACTTTATCATTTACATCCTAGGCAACTCCCAGCACACTGAGAAATCTGAGTATGTTTTTCCTTATAAGAAAGAAGAATTAGCTGTGGGCTCCTTGATGGGTACCATGGTGAGGGGAAGATGAAAAACACAAAGTTGAATTGGTTTTCACAGTTCAGTTAGGCATATAACTACAGTGTCATAAAAGTTTTTGAAATGCAGACTGGTATATTGTGTTCACATAGACTAGGTGAGTACTTCTGGAGGGAAATGGGATGGTCAGGGAAGGTGTCCTAGAAAAGGAAATGTTTAAGCATTCCTTCCATGAGTAATTATTGACTGTTTGCTATACACTAGGCACTGTTGTTTGGTGCTACATGTAACCTGTTAACAGCTCACAGACAATGGAGAAGACACAATTCTATAGACAGTTACAGAGCAGGGTTATAAATGCTGCTGTAAAAGTAAGCATGGGATGCTTGACCTGGCAGATGGGTCAAGTCAGGGAAGCCTGCCTTCCTAACTCAGCACAGCTGGAGTCCGAGTACAAATGGTGGTAACCACAGAAGGTTAGATCACAAGTAGCCTTGAAGCTGTCTTTCCTAAGAGAGTAGGAAAGAGGAAGCATAAAGTTTTTAGATTTGCAGTTTAGAAATATGACTGGCTACGTTGTGGAGACAGGAATAGAGGAAATGAGAAGGACGGTGGGAACTTTTCAGGAGACTGTTGCCCTAATTTGAGAAAGAAATCACAGAATGATGCAGAGAAGTGGAGGAAGACAAAGCAGTTAACAATGATTGGGGCTTACCAGTAGGACATATAAGCAGCCTGTGAGTCCCAGGACCTCTATCCACTGCACAGTTGTCCCATCCATCTCAGTCTCATCTCAGCATACCTCCTCAGTCTTGTCTCTGCCTCTCTGCATGAATGTGGAGGAGTCTTCTGCCAACTGCTCCCAGTGGAGGCTTGCTGATTTTCTGCGTAGTGCCTTTATTTTCACACCTTTATTTTCACCTGGAATGGAGCTCACTTCTCTTTACCTGTCACGTTCTCTGACTTATGAGGCCTGTGGAATCATTCCGTGCTCTTTCTCCTCTGAAGTCATAGTACTTAGTATCTCTGTTACTCATTAGCCAATAATTACATTTTGCCTTGTCACATCTCTTAATTGCTTTTGTTTGTTAGTAATTTCTGAACTGTTTTAAAATTACAGCAGGCAGAGTGACATATTGATATAATGGCCTAACTAGTAGACTATGAATCAGCTCTCTTGAATCCCAGTCCCAACCCCCAACTCCCTGTGTAACCTGGGGGAATTAGCCGCCCCCCAGCCCTAGTTTGAGTAGTAACATGTAGTTGTCATAGAATACTTGGAAAAATCTTTAAAAGCATGCAAAATGAGTTAATCCTCAATCCACAAGCACCTGAAATAATCACTGTTAACAGAGATGATTTTTTCCCATGCTCTTATCTGCTTTATTTATTTATTATTTATTTTTATTATTTGTTCTTATTGTGTCCTTCCCATCCTCCATCCTTTTTTCTCTCTTTAGGGTTATATGCATTTGTCTCTGCAACATAGCTGGGACTATCCTCTATATGCTGTTATGTAACCTGCTTTTTTCATTAATATATTGTGGGATTGCTGAATCAAAACATGAGGATTTTTTTTAAACATTTATTTTTTTAAAAAGATTTTTATTTATTTATTTGACAGAGATCGCAAGTAGGCAGAGAGGCAGGCAGAGAGAGAGAGGAGGAAGCAGGCTCCCTGCTGAGCAGAGAGCCCGATGCGGGGCTTGATCCCAGGGCCCTGGGATCATGACCTGAGCCCAAGGCAGAGGCTTTAACCCACTGAGCCATCCAGGTGCCCCAGACATGAGAATTTTTAAATACAGATTGACATGTGGGGTCCAGTTGTCCTCAAAGAAGTTTGCACTGAAAACTAAATAGTAGTTGTCTCTGGGAAATAGGGAGAGAAACTTATGCTTTTCGGTGATATCTGTCTGTATTGTTGAATATATATTTTTATTAATATGAGTCTAAATAACTTTTATAGTTTGAACATGACAGTAATTTATACCTCTACTTAATCCAGGCTTAAATTTGCATTTAAAAACAACTACATAACCTTTACTCATCAGATGAATTTAAAAATGGCATCCTATTATTTTAATTTGGTGATTGGTAAAATTTGACCTTTTCACCATGATCATTTGTCATTTTTTCTTTAGACCTTTCATGAGTCACTTAGTATCAGTAGGCCTTAGTTTGCTTATGAGTAAAATAAGAGGAATGATATTTAAAATTATTGTGAGGATTAATGGAGATCATGTATGGAAGATGCTTTGTAAGCTGTAAAAAGTATATAATTGTATTTATTGCTTGTGTGTTTATTGATTTTATATTGATTTAGATTAGTTAATGGTTATGAGCAGTTAGGCCAGCTTTGCTTTTTTGCATTCATTAGGAGAAAGGCTAAAAAAAAAAAAAAACAGAAAAAGAAAAAAAAGGAAAAGAAAAGAAAAGGTTAAAAAGAGATTCCTTCATTAGTATTTATTTTCATGCTGTGTAGGATTCATGATATTTGGCAGCTTAGGACTAGGTTTGTGCTGCATTTCTACTACTACTATGTGTACAGGTGTAATAATGCATTGGACACACATAATTCTTTGGGCAAGGCCAGAAATGTTCAGGGAACATCTGGCTGGATGCACATCAGAGAGTTCTGTGAGCTGAGAAAGGATTCATGCAAGCTCATGAAGACCATCTGTTTAAATGGACTGATAGTACAAGGAACCTTGTCTATGCAGATTCCACTAACTGGATCCCCCCCCGCCATTCCACTCCTCATGTTTTGTGAAATGAAAATTGGTCAAAATCATGATTCTGAAGCCTTGGAAGGTCAGTCCGATATGTTCTTCTGAATTATCAAAGGCAGATTAATTTCCGTTCAACATGGTTTTTGTGAATTCTATATTTAGCTCTCTGGAAACATGGGTACCTTGTTTGTCATCCAAACGCTGAATTCTGGATAATAGGGAAACAGGGCTGAGTAAACAACTCCACTGAGTAATAGATGACCTCCTGGCCTCCTATTTCTGACACTGTGTTCCCTTTTATCCAAGGACAAGATGTTACAAAAATAATTCAGAGTTGACTCCCAAGGGTAGCCCTATGAACTCCTCCCTTAGACTGTATGGTGGAGGAGGGTGAATCACCACAGCAGAATGTTGATTCCCCCAGTGCTGTTAGTAAATGTCCCAGCCAAGCACTTCAGCGGTGAGGACACAAGCAGTGGGAAAGTTTTTTCTGACTCATTCACAGTGTAATTCACAGAAGAAAACGTCTAGCTTCTCTCTCTCTCTCTTTTTTATTTTAAAGTTGTGTGCATGTGCCTGTAGTAAGATATGATGTTAAAGCATGGATCTCCCAAATGAATATTCAAACTAGCTCTTACCAGTAGCAGTATTTGGGGCTATTTTGTCAGTCAATTTTTATTGTCCTGGATGTTCACACTGAGGGAAGAGGGGTGGGGAGTCTCAGTGTCCAGTCCTATATATATATAAAGGACTGGTTGATTCATTTCAAGTAGTTTAAAACAAGGGTGTTACTTTTCCACAATGAATTTCAGGTGTCCCTGTGCCCTTTCTTATCACTCTTTGTGTCTGAGACTCCACCCCACCCCCACAGAGCATAAACCAGGGGACTTTCTTGCTTCAGAGGAATTCATCTGAGTCTGGCGATTTGAGTTCTTCTTGGGCATCATCTCCTCAGAGGAAAGTCCACACTCTTTAGGTGGCATTTGTGATCCACTGTAAATTGACCTCAGCTTTCTTCCTTTCCTCATTTCTTTCTGTTCTACACAGACAGTCTGTTTACTCTCCCAAGAGGGACTCCCCCTTTCCTTCTTTTGATGTTTCTTCATGTTTCCTTAGCTTCCATTCTCATCCTGTTTGTATCTTCCCCATCCTGAAAGGCCCAGTTCAAATCCTCCGTATCTATCATACTGTTACATGGCTACTGTGAGCCAGTTGTTCCACGAGACCTATGTATATTATTTCTCACAGAGTTGTTGTTGTTGTTGTTTTTTAAAGATTTTATTTATTTGAGAGAGAGAGAGAGATCACAGAGGGAGAGGGAGAAGCAGACTCGCCACTGAGCAGAGACCCTGATGTAGGGCTTGGTCCCAGGACCCTGAAATCATGACCTGAGCTGAAGGCAGACACTTAATCGCCTGAGCCACCCAGGTGCCCTGCTCACAGAGTTTAAAACAATCCTGAAAAATAATTACTCTTATTTTTATTTTCAGATGAGAAAACAATCACAGAAAATTAAAAAGTAACTTGAACCCAGGTACTAAATGACAGAGCCACTGTTCGGGTTTGAGTCTTCTTGACTTAAATGTTCAACTCCACATGCTAGTTTTCCATGAAGCCTTCTGGATTGGACTAACTACACTGGCCCCCCACCTCACACCTTCTCTGAACATGCTCTTTTGGCTTGGTTGGGTATGTCTTGTGTTTGGCAATTAATCATGTGTTATTACCTTGTCACATTCTTGGGTTGCTAACTCTTCTTTGATGATAAATCTTTTCTTGCATTCTTTTCTTCCAACATAGCTGTGTATCATAGGCTTTTCATGATGAGTTTTGTTTGTTTATAATGACTTCATGAATGATGTCAGGGAGTGTTATTCCTCGTAGTTGTTATTATGTTTATATTTTTCTATTAACTCCAGTCAGTTGTCAACATCCTACCATAATATTTATCTCTACAATAGTTTTAGCAAATTATCCTCCCTTCCTGTCTTTCTACGTATTTATTCCCTTACCTTTTTATTCCCTTCCCATTTTTCAGCAGGAAAATAAATGTAATGAGTGGGGGTGCCTGGGTGCCTTGGTTAGGCTTCTGACTCTTGATTTCAGCTGGGGTTATGACCTCAGGGTTGTGGGGTCAAGACCCCTGTCAGGCTCTGGGCTCAATGGGGAGTCTGTTGGGCATTATTTCCCTCTGCCCCTGCCCGTTCTCATGCTCTCTCTCAAATAAATAAACAAATCTTTTAAATTACCATTTTTTAAAGATTTTGTTTATTTTTGAGAGAGAGCGAGCATGAGCACAAGCACAGGCAGGGGGAGGGGTAGAGGGAGAAGCAAACTCCCCACTTAGCAGGGAGCCTAATTTAGGACTGGATCCCAGGATCCCCTGGGATAATGACTTGAGCCAAAGTCAGACGCCCAACCATCTGAGCCACCTAGGCGTCCCAATAAACAAGTCTTTAAAAAAAAAATGTAATAAATGATTACCAGGCATTGCCACTAAAAAGTTTGCATTGAGATGGATGACGGTTTGGTTAAATTCAAGTGTTGTCTGCTAGACAAAGGCTATTCGATAAAAGAATTATGGATACAGTTAGGCTATGGATGTGTTTGGGACAAGGCTACAAAAAAGTGTTTCATCGGGGTTTACAGATTATAAAGTGAGGATTTATCTTGAGAAAAGGTAGCTGTATTTATTTACCTTTTTCAGTTCACTGGTAGAGAAGTATAATTAAAGTTGATATAAAGGACTCCTAATCAAATCTATGGTATATGCCACCTATCATTTAAACCTTCAAGACCTTCATAACTCCCACTCCCCAAAAATTCCCATTGGTGGCCATACACTGAGCCCTTCTGTCCATTCATAATGGTTATCTACCTGAAATATATGGAAAATTTTGCATAGATGAGAATTAAACAGTGGATTTTGAATTCTTTAGGTTCCTACAAAGGCATCAACTTTACTGTGATTGTAAAATTTGAAACTGGGGACTATGGGGATAAATTGTGGGCTTATGAATAAATTGTGGGTCTTAAGAATAGTGGTTAGGGGCACCTGGATGGCTCAGTGGGTTAAGCCTCTGCCTTCAGCTCAGGTCATGATCTCAGGGTCCTGGGATGGAGCCCCACATTAGGCTCTCTGCTCAGCGGGGAGCCAGCTTCCTCCTCTCTCTCTCTGCCTGCCTCTCTGCATACTTGTGATCTCTATCTGTCAAATAAATAAATAAAATCTTCAAAAAAAAAAAAGAATAGTGGTTATTGGCAAAATTTAAAGCATGGATCTTCTGTGTTCTGTGGTTATAGTTTCTGTGTTTTCTCAATCTGTGGCATCATTATATAGATTTTGAAGGTAGCCAACTAAAGAGCTTTCTGGGAGAAGAAACTATATCGTGAAACAAAGATTATGAGTGTGGCTTTGTACAGTGGATCTCAGCGTGGCTGTTTGGGATATTCTGTACACTGTGGGAAAGGAGAAACGATCCTCTGGGAGTCAGGAATTGCAGATGAAATACATTTCAGTGTTTTATGTTCAGCTGGGGAAGGTATATAAACTCTTGATTTCAATTCAGTCATGATCTCGGGGTCCTAGGATTGAGCCTCACATCAGGCTCCACACTCAATGGGGAGTCTGCTTGAGGGTTCTCTCTTTCTCTCCCCCTCGGGGCCTCCCCTTGTGCACATGCATTCTCTCTCTCTCTCTTGCTCTCAAATAAATCTTTAAAAAAAAATATAAACAGTGACTATAAAGTAAATATTGTTGGTAACCTTGTAGAATCCTTTAAACCAGTGTTTTTCAGACTAGTTTGTTATTCATTAGTGGACTGTGAAATCTGTTTTGAGGGACTTATTTAGCATTTTAAAAATGTATTAAATAGAAGGAAATAGTATAGAATAGAAAATGGAATGAATTGCATATAGTAAGTCTATCTTTTTGTGAAATTGATTTTTTGTCACACACATATACACAAATATACTGTAAAATATATTTTTTACTGTCGTTCATAGTCAAAAAGGTTTGGAAAGATATTGCAAAGCGTGGCTGTTGGCATTGGATCTCAGATAGTGATGTATAACTCACCCACCCTTAACTAGATTCTCAGCTGAGCTGAGACAGACCAGACAGGTAAATGAGCGGTGGCTCAGTGCTCTGGAGTGTTGACCTAGTGGTCAAGTCTGCTGCCTTGATGAGGACAGAGTGCATTACTCATTGTACAAATATGGTCCACCGAAGAGCTCTGCCTGCAATTTAAGATTGGAGACTTGGTCGGCAGACTGTTTGAATGCTAAACATAAAAACTGATCATAGTTTCTTGGTTGAGGAGAGGATAGGGGACCATTTTTCTTGGGATTTCTTATTTTTCTCCCCTAACTTCACCTATCTTTTGAGGTAATAGCTGAGTTCGTTGAGACTATAGACTGGGCTGGACATTTGCCATTTATCTAGCTCTGAACTCTCTTCATTTCTAGAGTGATCATGTGTTGTTGCTGTGGAAGCTGAAGGAAATTGCAGACACATGACTGGGTGAACTCAGTGCAGCCTCTTGGATCCCCGTGTCACAGGACTTTGAATCTGGAGGGAATGGTGCGAACATGTAGCAGGGGCTTGAGATTGTTCAGGGAAGCAGCAGAGCCTGGAGTCCAGTTGTGGTAATGGCTAGGGACCAGTGGTAGCCATGCTAGAACGGTGTCCTGATAAGACTGTTCCTGTGTTCTTATAGCTTTCTCTTAATTCATTTTTATCCTGAGGTGAGTGGAACTGTTTTCTGTTGTTTGCACCCAAGAGCCCTAAGTGGTTAAAGAATTACAGGAAAAATGTTAGATTGGTTTTTGCCCTAAAAGAGCTTAGTACATAACAGAGAGAAGGGGTAGGTTCATATGCAATAGACACATGAGTAAGTTAGTAAAAGTTAGCAAGGGGTGGGGGGATTCCGTGTTTCCTGT
>ML101967.1:164773-225413 GCA_003697995.1 Taxidea taxus jeffersonii | reverse complement strand
GTGTGTGTGTGTGTGTGTGTGTGTGTGTGTGTGTGTGTGTGTTGTTATTTCCCTTTATTTCTTCGGTGGTTTTAAAGGATTGACCACTTTTCTCTGTTTCATTTATTCCTCCAAAAATTTTGATGCACAGCTAGGACCAGAGTGAGGTAAGTGAGAGACACTGAATGCAAAATTTAGGAGGATGCCCAACACTCAAGATTTAAAAGTATGTTCCTGCAATAAATAAAAAGTCAAAATTAATATAAAAAGTCCACCCTGAACCATATATCAAAGTTTTAAATAAACAAGAATCCAACCCTGCACTGCACACCTTGCCTCTCAATGGCCTTCCTTCAGCCCCAGCCTTGCTTCCAATAAAACTTTATTTACTAAAACAGTCAGCTAGACCTTGGGCTATAATTTGCTGATTTAAGTTTTTGAGCAAATGGATTAGAATTTTAACAATGTTTTTGAATAAGAATTTAATAGTGTTTATAAAACTGCCCTTCCCTTCACAAGTAAAAGCATACTCATATGCTTTTATTTACCTTCTACCTGTCCTCCTCCCAATTGTTTTAGTTTCAATATACTTTTGACTTAGTATCTTTTACTTTTAGGTACTTGTCTAAAGAGTAGCATTAAACTTCACAACTCCACTAACTACCATTGTTTGACTTAGTTACATATTTTAATGGCCCTATTGCTCATCATTGTATCTTTACTTTCCCTGTCTTGAGCTCTGTATTCAGTCTTTGTTGTTGTTGTTGTCATGGAGTGATTGACTCGATGATTTTCTCTGGGACCTAAAAGTTTTTTTCTCCCAGAAAAGGGACATAGGTGGTACATTTTCAGTCTTTGTCTACACATGTCATACTTTCCCCCTCTTGTTTGAGTAACAGCCTATTCAAGTTAGAATTCTAAGAGAAAATTCCTGTTTCCTTATAACTTGTGAACATTTCTCTATGTTTTAGTATGTAGTCCACTTCTCTTCTGGTTCACTCGCCATTTATCCTTGGCATTTGGAAATGCCATTATGATATGAGTGAAGTGTTTTTCAATATTCCTGCCCAGGACCCTTTAGATCTGATGACTCAAGTGTTTTGGCATCTTTCTTTTTCTTTTTGGACTTTGTTTCCCCTCTTCCCTCTTAAATTCACCCTTCTGGAAGTCCAATTACATGGCTTGTATGGGCTCCAATGTGTGCTTATTGTCGATGCCACACTTGATGCGAGTTTCCCATGGCCATGCCTGCTTTCTGGCCTGGATCTGCCCTGGGTATTCAGGATTGATCAGCTGACCTAGGTTGAGCCAATCAACATCCTTCTCCAGGATTTTTCTTTTTAACTGGAACAAAGGGGAATAGTTAGCTCTCCTGAGTAGAAGAAGAAAACTGTAAAGTATGTTTCTGCCATATGGACCATCCCCACTTGTGGTGAGACAGAATGAAATTGCAGGAAGAAAGGAAAAGAAACGGTCATATTTGAAAACTTCTTCCTGGTGCTTCACTTTTAAGTCAAAGAGAGTGACAAGGAGAATGTCATTCATTTTAAATGACTGAATTGGCACAAAAGTGAAGGGACCAAGAGTAGGGAGACATGGAAGCCAGTTGACAGAATATCTTAACAATTCCCCCGAGAGGTGATTAGAACCCTTTTTGAGGCTCTATGGGGATAAATCAAAAACATAATTATGAGTTAGTTTGATGGACCTGGTCATAGATGGGGTGAGAGTGGGGACAAAGGGGAGACTAGAATATGCCTAACCTTTTTTGTGTGCCTGACAGGAACAAACATGGATAAAATCAACACCACATGTAATAATAAGGTTGGGAGAAGGAAGGCAGATACAAAGAACCACTCACTGTTTATATCACTACAGGGCTAGGCAAAAATCAATCCAGGATATCTGAAATCAGTTTGGTAGATGGGGTATAGCAATTGTAAGGGCTATGAAGTGGCTTTTGGGGGTGCTGATGATTCTGTTTCTTGATCTAAGAACTGGGTATACATGAGTATTCATTTTGTGAAAAATACATTGAACAGTACACATGTGATATGGACATGTTTCTATGTGAATTTCATATGGCAACATAAATGTCAAAAGCAAGGGTGAGAATCATTAAGGGTGAAAAGGATGATTTCTGTTTACATATTCTGAATTTGAGATGTCTATATGACAGTGGTTCTCAAGTGTGGTCCCCTAAGGAAAAGCGACATTACTCAGAAGCTTGCTAGGAAAGCATATCTTTGGGCTTCACCTGAGATGCACCGAATCAAACATCCTTGGGGCAGGGCCCACCAATCTGTTTGCATAACCTTCCAGGTGATTCTAACATGTGCTAACATTGAAGAAAGATTGCTGTAGGGTATTGGATGGATCTATTGGGCATAGCTAAGCATGAGTCTGAAGTTAAGTAGAAAATGGTTTGGGATGATGGTATGGTTTTGTGGTTGCATTATTTAATTTAAATGATCCTTAAAGCCATGAGAATAGGCAAACTCCCTCAAGGACATTACATCCAGTAAAAAGGAGGGGCTGAAAGAATACCGTGGGAAAGCATAGCATTTTAGGAGTAGGTAGGAAAAGAGGATACTGCTTGAAATGACAGCACATAAACACAAATATTATTCAGCTTTAAAATATGTTAGAGATGGACATTCACATGGAAAGATTTTTGTGATGTATTTTAAGTCCAAGAAGACAGACAATAAAAGGGCACAAAACTTAAAACCCTGTAGGCATACATTGACTATCTCTGAAGTGTGCAATTAGAACTATATTTTATTTTCTTCATTTTGCTTGTTTGTTTTTTTCTAGTTTTTCCTCATGTGAAAATGTCTTGTGATTTTGTAAACAACAACCAGAGACCCAATAAAATTGTTTCTAAAAGATGAAAGATATCTTGTACACATGGAACTAGACAACATAGGCATGAAAAAAAATGGTAGTTTTGAGATTTTTGAAGAGTCTATGTTAAGATGAAAAGCACAACTGCAAAATTTTCATCTGTAATTCAGAGAATTGGGTACTTCAGAAAATTGAATTATCGCATTAGGAGATGAATTCAGTAAATTCTTTCAGAATGTGGAAGACAAAAATAAGGAGCAGAACACAATGGGAATAAGACAGGATAGAGGAGGTGTAGTCCTAAGAGACGGTTGCTTCCGTAATCCAGAGGTCATCCCCTCACTCCACTGAAGCTTCTCCCGACCTTTCCCCCACACAGTCGCCAGGGTGATCTACTAACCAATCTGCTAATCGTCTAAAACCAGACCTGGTCACCCCCTCTCCAGTCCCTTCAGAGGCTTTCCATTGTGTTTCAGATAAGATATAATATTCTCTCCTGGCAGCAGGATTCTGTCCATCCTCCTCTCCCCCTGCCTTCTGTCCTCATACTCCCTCCACTCCAGCCACATTGGGCTTTCTGTGCCTCGGGGCCATGGCCCAGGACCACACACCTTTGGTAATGCTGGATATATTCTCATTTCTCTTCATCCTTCAGGTCACAGTTTGACTTAAACTTCCTCAGTGAAGTGTTCTCCCCACGTTATGCTTTTCCCTCCTCCTATGCAGGGTAGCGCGTAGTTGGAATTTATTCGAGCATCTTCCATGACAGGATAAGCTTAGTGAGGGCAGGGTCCTCGTCTAGTGTATTCACCTCTGTTGTGCTGCATATAACACAGTCCGTAGCATACAGTAGGGGCTCAGTTCCTTCATGATTGTCCCAGATGTTCTCCTCTTTGTGGGTCTTCATGATTATTTTAAAGAGAAGGCTGAAAGCAGATAGGCCCCGCATCTTTGCTTACGCCACCATAGTACACAGATGCTGCCAGACGTGGGTGCTTAATTGCAGCTCCTCCTCTTATATAAACTAATTTCTAGAAGTAAGCTAACCAAATCTTAGAAGCTGAGTTGTCCATTTGGAGTTTCCACGTGAGGTATCCAGATGGCCTGGAAGCATGAAAATGGCTTCAAAACCTGCCTTGCGTAATCTCAGCAAGTGGTTTATGCATGAATAGACTCCAGTTCCATCAGTGGTAGGGGCTATCTTTTAATTACGCGGTTCTCATTCTGTCATCTAAAACACTGCTGTGCAAATTGTAGGTGTCTTATAAATGCTTATTGATTTAATTATCAGTTAATAGATGTGTTTTTTCGCAGAATGGTAGTTTTGTGTTTCTTAATTTCTAGCAATCATTTCCTATGACCACATGGACTTTCCTTTCCCACCAAACTGATTAACTCCTGAAATAGGAGGAGCTCTTTATTGAAAACAGAATTGAAATCACAATGCTTCCAAATGCCTCTAGCAATGTTGTGGGTTTAGCCTCTTTTTTTCTCATAATATTCGTATCAGTTATCTATTGCTGCATATTGTAGACATCATGACATTTCATCCATAACCTAATAAGCACAAATAAAAAAGGAGCCCATGTATCTACCTAATCACAAAACCATTGTTACATCTGACAAAATTGGCAGTAATTCACTGATATCAAGTAATACCCAGTCCATTTTCAAAATTTCGAAAATTATCCCCAAAATGTCTATTATGACTGGCTTGTCCAAACCAGGCTTTTGGGATACTCGAGTGTCATTCCTTCCTTCCTTCATTCATTCATTCATTTATAGATTTGAGAGATCACAGAAGGAGGAGCAGAGGAAGAAGCAGACTCTCTTCTTGGTGGAGAATACAATGCAGAGCCCAATCCCAGGACCCTGAGATCATGACCTGAGCCAAAGGCAGCTGCTTAACCAACTGAGCCTCAGAGACATCCCTCTCAAGTCTCTTTTAACTGAGAAGACCCTTGGCCCATAGCTCTATATTATCTTGTTTTTCCATGTAAAATTATTGTTACTTGTCTGCAGCTCAAGAAGAAATACAGTTTGAAAGAATTCAAATGGAAAATAATCCAGTGACTCCCAAGTATGTCATTTAAATGATAGATTTAGATAACACATTCTTCTAACTTTTATATATTATGAGATTTAAATATTTCTGATTCTCAAACACTTTCAGCGTAGCAGGAGACAGCTTTGACCCCATCTGAGGCAGACATTTAAGATTGTAACAAGAGAAAGCTGTACAGAAAATGGCCTTCATATACAGAAGTGACATCACTGGAGAGGGGGAGGGAAGGTGTAGGGCAAAAGATACGCTTATGCAAATAAAAAAATCAGAGTAATAATTTCTTCTAACTGAGGTGAATCTAAGGAAGTACATTTTTAAGGAGCATATATGCTGTGAATCCAATCTCTAAGGATCCCTTATTTAACAAATATCTATTTTAAGTTAGTAATTCCTAATATAGTAACTCCTTTCCCGAAAGATAAAAAGGACCTTAGAACACTTCAATACCAATTATTCCTTAAATTTTATGCTGTTGTTTTAGTTTGTTCTATGTTTTAGTCACATAAAGTAGGATAACTATAATTATTTTTATCAGTTTTTTTAGTATTAGACATTCTAAAATTATTAGCATTCACATTAATATATCAAAATAGAAGAATTATATGATCATCTCAATAAAAGGAGAAAATCCAATAACACTGATAACATTCAATACCTTTTTATTATTAAAAATCCATAGCAAACCAGGAATATTTGTCCCAGGGCACCTGGGTGGCTCAGTTGGTTAAGCATCTGCCTTCATTTCAGGTCATGTTCCCAGGGTCTTGGAATCCAGCCCTATGTTGGCTCCCTGCTGAGCAGGGAGTCTGCTACTCCCTCTCCCTCTGCTCTCATGCCTTTCAAATAAATAAATAAAATCTTTAAAAAAGGATATTTAGTCCCAAACTGCAGCAAACATCATTCTTTATGGGAAAACTTTAAAAGAGGTCCCTTTATATCAGAAAAAGATAAGGATGCCCATTCTCATGTTCTATTTTACCTTGTTTTGGAAATCCTACTTGTTGAAATAAGATAAGGAAAAAAAATTTGAAGTCATAAGGCTAGAAAAGAAGAAACAAAAGTGTCACCATTTATAGATAATAGAATATTTCTAGAAAGCCCAAAATAATCTACAAATTATTAGCTATCATAAAATCTAAGCTGTTAATTTAAAATCAATATGCAAAAACAATAAATGCCAACCATATTAGAAAATGCAAATAAAAAGCCTTATATTTATAACAACAAACTATAAAGAACATAAGAATAAACCTAACAAAATATACACAGACCTATATAGAGAAATTATTAAACATTGCTTAAAAGCACTAAAGAAGGCTAAAAAATGGTAAGGTAGTTCACATTTATAGATAGCATAAGCCTGATATTATAAAGATATTAAGTCTTTCCAAATAAATTTAATTTCCACACAAACTCTTAATTAAGATTATTTTTCATGGAGCCTGAGAAACAAATTCTAAAATTTATATGTAAGACCATAGAGCCAAAAAGAATCAAAGTATTACAGAAGAGAGGGGAAGAAGTACTTGCTGTATTTAGTATCGGGTTTTATAAAACTAAGTGATTAAGACAGTATAGTACTGATGCAGAAAGAGACTGATGAATGGAACAGAAGAGGGAGTACAGAAATAGACATATGTATATACAGAATTTTTATTTTTATTTTTAATTTATTTTATTTATTTTTAAAGATTGTATTTATTATTTATTTGTCAGAGAGAGAGGGAGCGAATGCGCACAGGCAGACAGAGTGGCAGGCAGAGGCAGAGGGAGAAGCAGGCTCCCTGCTGAGCAAGGAGCCCGATGTGGGACTTGATCCCAGGACGCTAGGATCATGACCTGAGCCGAAGGCAGCTGCTTAACCAACTGAACCATCCAGGTGTCCCTATTTTTAATTTATTTTTAAAGATTTTATTTATTTGACAGACAGACATCACAAGCAGGCAGAGAGGCAGCCAGAGACAGATGGGGGCAAGCAGGCTCCCTGCTGAGCAGAGAGCCCGATGTGGGGCTTGATCCCAGGACCCTGGGATCATGACCTGGGCCGAAGGCAGGCTTTAACCCACTGAGCCACCCAGGCATCCCTATACAGAATTTTTATAGAAGACAGAAATGTTTTAGGTGCTTGGGAGGAAAGACAGAGAATTCAGTAAATGTGTAGGGGAACAACTGGTTTTCTATGTGGAAAAAATGAAGCTTAATCCTACCTCACACCATGTACAACATTCAATTACTGAATTTAATCATGAAAGACACACAATAAAAGCTTGAAAATAAGTATCTAATATTACCTTTTTTACTTCATAATAGAGAAGAAGTCTTTCTGACTTTTTTAGATGAAGAACAAAATATTCTCAGTATTAACATTTTAAATTTATTCACAAACACTATAAAAAAAATGACAGACAAGTCACAAACTCAAAGGTATGTAACACATTTAAAATTACAAAGCAATGTTGTATGTGTATTTACATATTTCTACAAACCGTGAAGAAAAATGCAACAAAGACATTAAAGAACATTTCTTAATTCTAATTTTATCTTTGACAAAGATTTTAGAAATTTACCAACTTAAACCTGATACTTCAACTCAATTCATTTCTTAATAGAATTCACATCAAAATGTATATAACACAACTTTAAACTCTCTAGATATTTGGCAATAACTTTCTTTATTGTGGAAAAAAATGTATATAACATAACATGAAACTTTAACCATTTTTGAATATATAATTTAGTGCTATGAAGTACTGTAGCCAGTATCACATTACCACTAAAACTTTTTTATTACCCCAAAGAGAAACTCTGTGCTCATTAAGCAGTAATTCCTCATTGTCCCTCTTCCAGATCCTGGTAACCTCTCCTCTGCTTTCTGTCTCTATGAATTTTCCTATTCTAGGTATATCACATAAATGTAATCATGTATTCACCCTTTTGTGCCTGGCTTATTTTACATAGCATAATGTTTTCAGGGTTCATCCATGTTGTAGCATGTATCCAAATTTCATCATTTTTATGGCTCCGTAATATTCCATTATGTGTATATACCACATTGTGTTTATTAACTTATTTGTTGATGGACATTTGGGCTGTTTCTACCTTTTGGCTATTTTGAATAATGCTGCCATGAGCACTGGTGTACAAGTATCTGTTTGAGTCCCTGTTTATAATTCTTTTGGGTATATACCTACGAGCAGAACTGGCAGATCATATGGTAATTTTATGTTTAACTTTTTGAGGAACTGCCAAATGGTTTTCCATAAGGCCTGCGCCATTTTACATTCCCACCAGCAATGCATGAGGGTTCCAGTTGGGATTATCTTTATGTGTCACCCTATCTGATTTTTGAAATAAAAACAAAGCATATGAAGATTATTTTTTACCTATAGGTGAAAGCAATAGTTAAATAGAAAGCAAAAGTCTGAGATAATAAAATCTAAGATTTGTGGATTTCCTCTTTTTTGGCGGACTTTTCAGGAATCCGCAAGTGTTGTTGGCACAAGCTTCTTTGTCAGTAGGTAATGTGAAAATTGAATTTGTTGTTGGTGATAAAGTTCATGTCTGCTTTCTTTGGGGGGACATTGATTTGGGAATATAGTTTACTGTAACCTGGTAATTTCAGTAATGCAAATGCAACAAAATGTTACTTAAAAACAAAACATAAATTCAGTTGGGGGTGGCAAGGCAATTAAGGGGAGCTCTCTCCATTTGCTTGTCCTTCTGGGGCATTATGGCAGCTGCAGCCAATATTGAACAGGGAGCTGCAGCTGTTTACAGATGCATTAGGAAGGAGAGGCTTTGGAACTCAGTTACAGAATTTCTCCTGTGCAAAAGAAAGGCCAAAATTATCAGAGAGGGAGCACATCTAAAGGATATAAGTAAATTTAATCTTCAGTAAGAGCACAAGGTGCTAAAACTGAGAACTACAATCACAATAAATCAGAATCTAGTCTTTGGCTGGCCACAAGAAAGGTGAGTTAGGTTCAGAATATTTCCCATATATCAGTTACTCTTATACAGCCCCACAAAAGCAACATGTACACCCATCTATGTTTCATTTAGAATATTTATGTAGTGCATTCATGCCACAGGATTGTGAGTGTTTGAACTGTGTGTTGAAAGGTTGTCCATTTCCAGAAGTACGAACCAGGATAAATGCAGTGACTACAGGAAAGTATGAAAACACCAAGTCTTCCGGTATTTGATCATCCTTAACATAGAGCTTTCATGATAAAAAGGTTTTTGTTGAAAACAGTATAGCTTCAAATTGGAATCATGAGACTTAAAAGGGGACATTTTAGACTCAGGGCTCTTGGTTGTGACTTGTGACTGGATGCTTAACAGGTGGTCTGCCACTTGCCTTATGACTCTGGTGACATCATCTCTTTGCCAAGATGTTGAAGCTGAAACACACACCCAGCAGAACAGGAGCCACCTCTGTAATTCAACAAATTATATTTATCGTCTCATCTGGCTATATCCAGTTGCCCAGGAATATGACTTTTTGGTCATTACTCTTCACCATATATGTGGTTGTCA
The DNA here is from genome assembly GCA_003697995.1 of Taxidea taxus jeffersonii. Classification (NCBI taxonomy): domain Eukaryota; kingdom Metazoa; phylum Chordata; class Mammalia; order Carnivora; family Mustelidae; genus Taxidea; species Taxidea taxus. Next base: position 215,983 of record ML101967.1, on the reverse strand, counting down.
TGTAAAAAAAAAACAACAAAACAGTTACAAAATCAATTTGTTAGCAAGGCAGAGAGGGGGCTTCAAGGCATGGAAGAGGACCCCAATCCCCTTGGGGAAAAAGCAGAAAGGTCAATTTGGTTTATTAAAGAGCTGATCCTTTTAGGTTCAGGATATAATATACTTCCTTTAATGCCATCTAATAGGAAATCAGAAACAGTCCAAAAGCATACTATTCCCTTAGGAGGAGTCAACACAAAATTAGTACCACCAGACCAAACTCTAGTGCTTTCTGCTGCCTTAAGCACAGAATCCTGCAAGGCAAATGTCATTTTTACCTCTTGGAATCAAATTTAAGGCCTGGTGTATGGAGGTGTTCTGGCAGGCATATATATATATATATATACATATGTAAATAAAGTGTACTTCAGAATGATCTGGTAAACTTATGCCATAGCCTACAAATCACAGAGAAAGAAATGTATTTTTCCCTGAAACACGTTGATGAACACACACTAATTAGGCACTTATTATTGCTCAGCAGTCATAAGGATAGATTTTCCAAGCAGATTCCTCAAAGGACAAAGAGCACAGGTTCCAGGACCAAAGTCAGCCAGAAAGGGGCTTACCTAAGGCAGGGCACCCAGTAATGGGTATAATCAAAGACAAGACTGGTGAGAATCAAATCTCAAAGGTACAGGGAGAAGGGGCAGTGATGTGAACTGGGTGGTCAGTTGCTCCTGAAGAGTGAGAGTGCTATAGGTCTGTTGGCCTGGTACCTGCTACACAGTAAGAAAGCAGACATGATGGCTTCTGAACACCATGGAGTGTGTGCCAATGGCCATGGGTATAGACATATGCAACATATAATCCTTGATCTCAAATGACTCCCAGTATAGCTGGGCAGACTCCATCATCACAAGGGAAGCAATCAGAAAACAGTTTAAAAGAGAAAATAATGATGGACTAAATCATGGGCTCTGAATGTGTGGGTTCAGAGAGGATAGTCAAGGAAATCCTCACAGAGAAGGGAGTTGGAGCCAGCCCTGACAAGGTCAGGGAAAGGGAAAACAAATCGGGGGCCTCCCAAGCAAAGAATAGCATGTGTGAAGATCCTGAGGGTGAAGGAACATGGTAGCTGCTGGGATCATGGTAGGTTGTTCCACAACAAACATGGCACTGCAGAGATGGCTGGAGACTGGTCCTAAATGAACAAATTGTGCACCCTGTGAGAGCCAGTGTGAAATGGGATATCTGGAGAAGGCTGGTGGCCAGCAAAGGATTGGATGAGGTGGGAAAGAGCCGTGGAAACAGTGTGTAGGGGAGACTAGTTGGGAGGGGAACAGAGAAAGTGGGAGATGTAAGAGACAGAGTCTGAGGAAAGTATACAGAAGGCAGATGAAGTTGTTTAGCCATGATGCCCTGTTTAGAATACAGAAGTGGGACAGTGGAGGAAATGATAAAAGTTAGGATGTTTTAGAAGAACAATCAATAGGTGTTTTATTTTGACTGTACATGAGGTATAAAGAAGAGAGGAAAATTCCAGAATTTCAAGTCTGTAAAATGGAGGTCAGAGAAAGGATACTTTCCATATGAACATGGTTTTGAGGGGGGGGGCGGGAAAGGACTATACATGTAAGATTGGGGCATACTGATGTTGAAGAGACATTTAAAGAAACCAAGTGGAAATGTCCAATGAGCAGTTAGAAAGAAGGGAATAAAGCCAGGATAGGACTGGAATTATGGATTTGAGCCCATGAGAGGTAATCCTCAGCAATCTGGGTGTTCATATATTATAATCCTGAGGGATACTACTCTCTGTATCTCTTGTGGGATGTGAATTTGTGTCCTTGAATTAGCTGAGTAGTTTTCCTTTTCCAGAAGAAGCAGTAAAATAAAGCGATCTCTTTGGTAGCAGCATGAGGAGGAGACAAATCAGTTCCATTGGACAAGTAAATCCAATGGTTGACTTGGATCAGCAGTTTGAGTGTTGAGACTCCTCAACCATTACTGGGATGCCAAAAGGAAACCCATCAGAATTCTCCTCAGTTTTCAAAGATATTCCTGTAAAAATCAAGGTAAGGAGCCAGAAGTAGTTCTTCCCCACTGACACCCAGCCTCTTGGTCTAAGTATCACTCCTGTTACTGGGTGGAACTTCTTTCACGGAAACAGGTTGCTTTGTTTCCTGGGTGTGGTGTTCTCATCAGACAAATCTGTTGTTTAGTGTGTACAGGTTGATTTGGCGGAATGATATTCGCGGGTGGTGTTGTGTAAATAGAGCTATAGCCCATCCTTCTGATACTAACATGGGCTATAATTAGGACGTATGTGTATGAAATGAAAGGGTGGTGTGTATGCGCGTGCACATGTGCGTGCTGAGCGCAGGGTAGAGAGATGTGTAAGGGAGCCCGTGTTCAAGTTCCTGATGTAAAGAAAGTCTCCAATTCACAGAGGAATTTGATTACCTCTATCCATTATACACGCGCGGTGAGTGAGCGTGCTACTCGCCATCTGTCATCCATTTCATTTGCATCGCCGGCACCTGGCCTGTTTGTCTGCTGCGCTCGCTTCTTCACCGAATTCTTACGTTGCCTTAATAAAACACAGAAATGTTATTGTTAAAAACCAATTAATTTACAATCCTCTACAGAGATAGTATTACTTATAATTCAATTTGGCTTCTAATGATCTGCTTTCTTGCAAAATGACTTAATTCTTGTGTCAAAGATTAGTTATTAGATATTACCCCGCCATACCAGTCATGTACTGCTGAGGTAGGCAAAGCAGCTTGGAATGTCCCTGGCCATTAATCAGAAGTCTGAAACATTTTCTTGTTTAACTCGTCAAGAACCTGGTCGCAGGCATAAACCCCTGCCCAAAGGCTCAGAGAGGGTGCCCCCTTCCCTTGATGAGGTTTGGTAGCAGGAGATCTGGGAATTGTCAGAGAAAGCTTTTAGTCATTAATCTGAAAACGTGGATAAACATCTACAACTTGAGATTCTTTCCACCTCCATATACCCACATACATGTTTATCGGACCATTTCATACAGTTTAGTTTCCTCTCTAGCCATTTTGTGAATGAGGTATGCAAAATTGCTCCTCTTTTCTAAATCTGGCCTTTAGGAGCCAAGGTGGCTGGATTTCCCACACGATGACAGTGCGGGTGTCATTTTGCCTATTATGACAGGATTATCCACACCCATCATGCAGGCCAACCTGCTCACACAGTGGCAGTCTGGCAGTCCTCAGCCACCTTGTCCACACATTTCACCAATAGAATCACCAAACATATGGCTCTAGCCAGCACATTCTAGAAACATCAGCTTGGGCTGCAGCTATCTGAGAGAAAATTTATTCTTAAGGATTAAAGATCCTTAAAAGTCTTCAAAACAATTTTCTTCAGTATGATATTCTCAAGCTGTACATGTCTTTACTCTTTTAACCTTCTAGTGTAACCCAGAATTTAGCATGGGAACTATTACTTCCTTTTTTGATTGAATTTTAACACAAGGCAAATGACACATATCCTAACAGGGGAAATGAAAAAATATATCTATAATTTAATATGTTCTTCTCCACAGGTATAGGATATAAAATAAAAATATATTTACATATAAAACTATGACCATAAAGACTAGGAGCTGTCCTGAAAAACCTAATTAATTGCTATGAAAAATATAAAGCCACAAAAATAATCATTGAAGATTAGTAATAACTAAATGAAGATACTTCTCAAATTTTGAAATGACTCAATTAGCTGAACATAAAGGGGCCAGAGAATTAATAATACAGACAGAAACCAGAGCTCCATTTTGATGTAATAGTGTGTAGGGGAAGTCTTTTTTGTGGGGGGGGGGGGCGGCTTCAATGAACTAAAAATCCAGCTACATTCTACATTTGCAAAATCTATTTTTTAAATGCTGCAATTATTCTGCTTATACTTTTTAGTTTTATAAGAGGCAGTGGCTGCTGGCTCCTTTGCAGGTGCCCACGTAAAAACCGTGGAGGTGGGGGTGGCAGATCATGTGGATCTTCTTCTCTGGATCTTGCCACATTCAAAGCATGAGGTGCTCATTATTTCACAAAAGCAGAGAAACCAGCCTTGTGATTGAGACAGACGAAACTTGAACAGCTGTCTTATAAGAAGCATTTTCTTTTTTGTACATTATAATATCAAGGGAATGGTGCCTAGCTCCACATACTTTGTCTTACATAACAGACTTTCTTAAAAAAAAAAAAAAAACAACAAAAACAAAACAGAAAAAAACAAAAAAACCGACCAAACATTGGTCAACTCCAAAAGATAATCCTATTTCAGCTCTATGGCTCATCCTGAATGTTACTCTCTGGTTACTCAATAAATTATGGGTATTATTAATTCTAAGTAGCTTGTCCTGTCTGTTCACACACATTTTTTTTAACATTCTTTTGCAGACAAAACTAAACACAAAAGATCAGATTGAATAGGAGGTTGTCCCAAAACTTGGAAGATTTAAAAACCAAGTCTGAAAGGGCCAAAGGGAGAAAACTATGGGGATAAAGGTGGGCAAATGGGCCTCAAATCTGTTCCCTAGTGACTTTGGCTCAGAGTGATATGATTTAAAAACTTCACCAGGAAGAACAAATAATTCACATCCCTGATTCACTGCTCTATATGCAAAGTAGGGATGGGAAACAAATGCCAAAATATGTCCCCAAAAAGAATAATCCCCAAATAACCTTATTTTCCAAAGTTTATTCTTCAGATTCAGACAATGCATCATCAACCTCAGAAACAGGAGCCGAGCCAAGCAAGCTGCAATCTAATATGGAAATTCGTCCTGGCCACGGTACTGTGTCATTCTTCTGAATGGGATCACCTGCACCCATCTCTCCTAGGAGAAAATTTCAAACAGAGTTAGCTCCTTAAACCTTCTAATTAAAATGAGAAATCCCCAGGCTTCCATGACTCAGCCTCAGAAAAAGATTATTAGGAATTTAATAGGGAAAATATAGCAGCTCAGACCATCTGTGACCCAGTGCTCTGTGAGAATTTAAAGAAAACTGGAGGGAGGCAGCGCACACTCCAATGCACGCTGGAGGAGTACTTTGTAGGAGCTGCAATAAATCAACATAGTTAGAGTACAGCCTTTTTCAGATTTAATTACTGTTACATAATTATTAGCAAAGCATTCTCCTCTGAAACTGTAAAACTCATTACATCAAAAATCCCCAAGCTCCTGATGGAATTTATGAACTAGTTACTTTCTTTCTAGCTCTGGGAAAATAGTCGAATAGAGTCCAGATTTGTCTCCGGGTTTTTAGAAGCAGAGGGGGATTTTTCCCCCCTGTTTTGTGTCATTTTAATAGGTTTCTGAATTGGTTTGCTATGGATCATTCTCGGAGACATCCACAGTCTCACCTAAACACCTGCTTAAATGGTCGAGTTCCATTTCAGTGGTAAAGGGTGTTAAGCAAGTATGTTTCAAAGGATGCTGACAAGGAACTGGCTGACTGTCAAAAGAGTGAAAGATCAATAATTTTTAAATGTCTGTGATTTTTTTTTTGGAAGATGCACTTTGGGTCCAAAAGATCTCAGTAGGTTGTGAGGCTTTTGTGGGAAGGGCCAGCGTCAACATGGGAGTGATCTGTACATCTGTACACCACTGTGAGCGGACATGGCCATGCATCTTCTCCCAGCACCCCACACAGTGCCTTTATATGGATAGTTTGACGTTGTTGTCCGGGGTGGGAATATTTACAAAACAAAACATGGCAAATGCCACAATCAAGGCTTTTCCCCTGCAGAGCTCTCTGTTAAATGTTTACCAGCCTAGCACTGTTGCTGCGCTTACCAATGACGTGAGTGTAAATGCGCTTCTCTTGCCTACACAGCTCTCACACGTGTCCTGGGATTAGTTCCTTTCACTGAAACATTGTGTCCATTTAACAGAAATGGTTCATTTGAAGTCTGGCTTGGGGGGGGGGCTTTTTTCTTGGCAGGAGCAATACTGTGGAGTGGGATACCTTTGGAAGATGGTTGAATGCCTATGGCTAGTTAGCTTTTACTCCACAGTGTTGCTGAGCCTAAGACTGGGACATTCCTTCCATTGTGGGTCAGGCAGCCTCCTTGGATCCTTAGCCCCTTGCCTGCAGGGAGGTTCGGCTGCTAGAAAACAGTTTGCTCTTGCTCCTTCACTCAGAATATATAGCCAGATGTTTTCTGTTGTATTTGTAGGCTCTCCCCAGATTAGCCCACAGTGAGAGGAAGATAAAGGCAGCTGAGCTACCTTGGAACTGCTCCCCCTGTTGCCACATTTCCCACTAACTGACTCTCCACCAGCCCTGGGGCAACCTTAGTTTATCCCTGGCCATCCCCTAATCCATTCGACAGCAGGATCTTCCACTACACTCACTTTTCATACTGCCATGTAGCCAAACTAAATGACACCTTGCCCTGAACTGTCCCATGCTCCTCCAGGTCATCTCTTTTCCAATAGGAGAGAAGGTGACTAACACTGCATGAACATTGTTCTAGAACTCTGTTTTGATGTTCAATGTCATGCACTTTTTGTTTCAAATGAACTATTGATTTTTTTAGCAATCTGTTTTTAATTAATATGAGTTCTCATTGCTTATTTCTTATCATAGCCTGCTATTTCCTTTAAAATTTATGAATGTGATGGCTTTACAAATCTCTTGGAGGATAATCTACTCAGTTTTCGTTTGTTTTCAGTGTTAATTCTGTGTTCTCTAGATGTAGTTCTAATGTTTGCTAAGTATTATGTCTTTTTCATGCTGGAGTTTTTCTTGGATGTTTGGTGACCCTGTGGTCTGTTCATATTATAGATGCGGTTCTAATTTAAACGATATTGTCAAGAAGAGTTATTTCTTCAGCTCAACTGAAACCTCCTATCTGACCCATGAATTTGAGTCTGGTTTGGAAAGTTCCTGCTGGCTGAATGGAGTAAGAGGACACATGGCAGGTCAGGACAGGCTTTCAAGTGTACAGGTGGTTTTGCCTCTGGGCTTAGAGACTAATTTTTCAGTGACCATAGGTCTACTGGAGTGCTGCTTGCTTCTACTGCTCCATGCTAATTGTTGTTAGGCCTGCCTCTTCAGAATTCTGACGTCAGAGGGTGCTCCAGAATTTATTCCACAGTCAAGTGCTAAATCCAGAAGCACAAGGTTATAGAGCTGCCCTAACATCTTTATTGCCACCTGATTTGTTAACTAGGCAGTCTTTCTTCTCCTAGACTCTGCTGTTTCTGAGTTTGGAGTTCCTAGGGTTTCTGTTAGGGAAACTTACCTGGACCAGGAAGTTTTCTCTTTTATTTAAAGTGATTATAGGTTTTTCAGTTGTATTTTCTCTCTCTGTGTTACGTGTTTGAGAAAATTTTCTCTGTTCTGATCTGTTGGTGCTATGTTTTCCAGCTTTCAAGTGTTGTTGTATATTTAATTTTTTAAATCTCTTCCTGCATTTTAAATGGAATTTGGGGAGAGAGTGTTGGCAACAAATGACTTTGGTGATCTTGAATTAGAATTTTCCTTTATTCTTTTTTTACAGGACTTAGTTCTGGCTCCATTATAACCATAATTGTAACTTAACAGAACAGGATTTAACTGTAGCACTGCCCACACTTTGCCAGTGACCTGCAAACACACCTTTAATGAAATAGTATGAATCACATAAAGTACTATGGATCTGTACATTAATTAGGATACATAACAGTGGACCTCGCCATGCATTCCACATTTCCTGACTCAAGATTGAGGAACATGCTACTTTTGATCTAAGATTCTAGTGGAGGATAAGCACATTAGGAAGAACTATCTAATTCTTATCTCTTCCTTATTTTTGAATATGGTTTACATTACTTCTATTAATTTCTTTTGTGTTTTAGTAGGAAATTGTTATTAAAAAAATCCATGAAAGCTTATGGTGCTAATAGTCTTTTTAAGAAATCTTTGTGCAATGAACATCACATGTTATTCTCTAGACAGTCATTGAGTCTGTGGCTGAAAAAAATACTAAGCCTTTTGCTTAATGCCAGCATTTATTGTTTCTTTTTCTAAGACATCATTATCATAGGCCCAAAGATAATTTTTCAAGTGAAGGACTGTATTAGATAAAGAGGGGAAATGCTAATATTTTCTTACTACAACTTGCTAATTTGTGATAAAATTGCTTTACAGCAGAAAACTCTTAAATATATATTTTTGGACATCACTTATAATACTTGGAATCTTGTACTATGATCACATGAAAAATCTATTTCAGTTTTATTGCTATGACAATTAACCACTTAGAGATTTATTCTGTTGCTTTAATTCTTTTCCATATATTGTCCGGTGGATGGAAGCCAGTCCATGTAAATCTAGAATTCAAACATCTGACCTAGAGAGTAAATGCTTTAAATTGGTCAGCATGGCAATGCAGAAAAATCCTAGAGGGTTACAGATGATATCAATCACTTGCTACGCTCATGACTAATTTAATCTCCTTCTTGCCATGTTCTCCCATCAGCCTAACACTGCATGACCTGTCAGAATCTCTGCCACGATGTGACTGGGCTAAAGATGAAACAATTTGTTCAGTCAAGCTGATTTGCCTACCATCTGACTCAGGTTTTGTAGTAACTCGTCCTGGCTTGGTTGAAATTCATTTTATCATGATCTATAAAGGAGGTGTTTGATTAGCAAGTTAGAGGTAATATGAATTCAGCACTGATTCTGGGCTGGGTGCTGCTTTCAGCATTGTCTATGTGTTATCTCACTTAATCATCACATTAGTTCAATGGGACCGGAGCTACTAGTCAGCAAGATATACAAGGAAGAAAACTGAGGGCTAGAGAGAGTAAGTTGCCTGCTCGAGAACATATAGATAGTAAGCAAGGAAGCCAGAATCATCATCCATGGGATGAAGGTACAGTCTGCGCTCATATACCACTTGCTTTACAAAAATAACATGGTATGTTTGTAAGATTATATGTTAACTATTTACATGTAAATATAATAAGTGGCCCCAAATAACAAATTAATTATATTTTAGTCATTAACTGAAGAATATGTATACCCAAATATTTTATTGAACTAATTCAGCCTTCACTTACATACTTGAAAGAAGATAAAGCATATTTCTATTAAAAATATCTGTAATTAGGGTCATGTGGGTGGCTCAGTCGGTTTAGTGTCTGCCTTCCACTCAGGTCATGATCCCGGGGTCCTGGGATTGAGTCCCCGAATGGGGCTTCCTGCTCAGCAGGGAGCCTGCTTCTCCCTCTGCCCACCACTCCCCCTGCTTGTGCTCTTTCTCTCTCCGACAAATAAATTTTAAAAAATCTTTAAAGATATCTGTAATTCAAACACTTAGTTTTTTTTTTCAAACACTTAGTTTATATTGACTTTTTCCTTCTATTATTCTGAATATATTAACTTCTACTCAATGATCATGACTTCTAATTTGATTTAAAGAATACCTTCTCTATCCCTTTAAACTCTCTGGCTGTCACTCTGCCTTTCTGGACCTTAATCCAACCTGCAGATCTAGGGACTCCCTGCACTTGCTCATCTATTCTAAAGCTGGAGCCAGCGGCACACCTAGGTGTGGATTCTGGAGCTGTATGGGGAGGCGGCTGGGTGAGAGTGGAAGATTTTTAACAAAAAGAATGCAAAATGAAAAATACATAATTAGGTTCAAAATGAATATTTACTTAAGATACTTTATAGATTTTTTAAAAAGCTGGAAAATACTAAAGACATTAAGACATCCAAGTACACACACTTACACACACAATATTTTCAATAGTTAACTGGTTGACAACTTAAAAATACATTTCCCTCCTACAATTTTTGGCTATGTAATTATTATAATTATTGATCCTATCTTCACAGAACAACAATTTGGTAATATAATTTTTAACAGGATAGAAAGCTGAGCCAGTCTTTCCTCCACCATAGTTGATCACAATATCACCAAAAATGATGGCCCATCATTTTTATCCAACTTTTCTGTGTGTGTGTGTGTGTGTGTGTGTGTGTGTGTTTACAAAAGATTTCAAGGATTAGCAAAGAAGATGTATTTCACATATGTTCAAATCAAGATTTTGTAGTTTATCACTTGCCTTACTGAACATCCTAAAATGCCTTTATAAACTTTAGTTCAGATAGTATTTTATAAGTTTTATCAAATAAGCCACTGTATCCAAAAAGGGGGGGAAATGTAAGGTGCATTTATACTTGGATATATTGCCTTACCAGATCCACTCCTGACAGGAGAGCTTTCGTTTGACCAGACTGAGATGAGACAGAAAGTTTCACTTAACAATTACATATATCCAGTCATTGGTAGGACTTTCCACTGACTAGTTTCTGGCTTCTTATTTTTCCCCATTACCACACTGCCGGGTACTGTAGGACACAAGGCTTCTGGTGCTGCACCTTCATTCCCCATTTAGGTCAGGATGTAGGTAGCAGGACTATTTCAGGAAGCCAATCCTACAGAGAGAGCTGGCAGCAGTAGCATGAAGTGACTGAGAACCACAGGAAGATATCCCAGTAACCCCAACATAAATGATCCCTAAGTGAGCTTCCCCAAATCTTCATCTGTAAGAAGAAGCCATATGAGAGAGAGAGGCAGAAGGACAGAGAGTCAAGGACAGATATCACCTTGAGTCCTGGCACATACTCTAGACCAAGCTCCAGGTGCCAGGGCCCAGAATTCCTTTCCTGAATTCCTGGGCTGCTGACCTGCTGGCTTGACCACTCACTGTGTGGACCATACTTATTGAAGCTCAAATGATGGTCAAGTGGAACCGGGGTGGGGAGGTAGAAGAGGGGACAGACAAGCAGCTGGGGGTGGCTTTCCCCACATTCCAGGGTCCAAGGAAAAACTCCAAGAAGTCAGAGTATTCTCACTTTGAACTAGGCCTTTCTGTTAATTAGGCAGGCATATTTGTCAAGAGAGTAAGATTAATAACGTAGGTGTTCTACAGTGAATATGCGATACTTGTATTGTTCGAAATAATATTGAAAAACTTGTCACATCTTGTCAAATGTCAAATAGTGGAAAAGCTTGTCAAGCAAGCAAAACTTGAAAGGCCTAATCTAGTCATACAATTTAGAAATTCTGCTCGGTGTGTCAAGAAAGTGCACTAGGACATCTGTCTGCTAAAAATTGTTGGATTCTGGGAAGATTGTTGAAAGAACTTTGGCATCCACATTCAGGATTCCCAGGATCGCCAAGCCTGGGAGGTGGAGAAGCACAGCAAAAGCTGCTCCAAGCTTCTGGAGAATGCACTATAAAGCAGAACAAGGGGCTTGAGCAAGTAGAAGAACACCTCATTGCTCCCAGTGATAGGTGCTTAGTCACCATCGCTGAATAACATGCCCCTAATGCCTCCCTGTGGGATGGAGCAGACCACGGTGATCTTACAGACTAAGGCCACCTTGGGCTGGTGGAGTCAAGTGCTCAATATGCTTCTGATAATGTAGCCAGAATCTGTCATATTCCTAAAAAGAAATCATTCTTCGATGAAAGAAAATTATTCTCTTTGGGAAGAGAAGAACAGTGACATTCAACAAAACGGTGAATTCTTATTGCCCAGCTATTTAAAATTCTAAGCACTATTGTTTGTGTTATGTAACACTTAGAGAATGATACAATGAGGACACATTCTTAATATAATCCTAAAAACAATCAGATACCTTCTCATCTGCTCTTTGACCCTTGTCAATTAACTGCTGTGGGTTCCCTCCAAATCTCACTGGATTCTGTGCCTCACATAGGCTTGGATAGAGGAGGTGGGAGTCCACAGTTCTCAATGCTAAAATGTTGTCCCAGCCATCTGGGTTTTAGGGCAAGCAGGCCAGCAATCCCTGCAGATGCTGGGAACTTCCCCCTTTGGTCTTCACTCTCTCTTGCTTGCAATTCAGTTCTGTGTATCCAACCACACAGGTCCTCTCTGTCTGCTACAGAGGAACTGGGCTTGGCATTTTGTTCAGCTTTCAGATGCACATAGTTTTCTGCCCCACATCACTTAGGAAAAGCTGGAAGGGAGAGATCAGAGCCCCACTAGGGCTCCTCAGTGTGATTCCCTCCTAATGATCCTTTTCCAATCAGAAGGGAGTAATTCTCCTCCACCTCATTATTTTCCGGCCTAGCTTTCTGCCCGTTGAAGCTGAGTTTTCCCTTCCATTAATAAACAACTAGGAAAGTGTACTCACTAGTACTTGTACTAATCTTGCAGTTTTATAGCCTGACCTCTGACCAACCTTTTGGCAGAAATGGTTTCTTAAAGGGGCAGTGCCTGCTTTTTCTAAACTTATTAGAAGACCTTAAAAGAGATTCTACTTCCTTCTGGGATCCCCTGGAGAAAACAATACACGCAAAATACAGTTATCTTTTATTCGGGTGATGGGTTGCCTTTTTGCACTGTCTATATGTCAGATTCCACATGGTGACCTGGATAGTTGGTATTCAGAAACCAGGCAAGAAATTAACATTTCAAACTGATTCTAAACACAAATTAGATGCATTCTCATCTTCTATGACAGGAATAGCACTTGATAAACACATAGGAAACTTTCAGTGTACAGAATGAATGGATTCAGTTAAACAAACATTTATTGAGCACCTGCTGTGTGCAAGACATTGTGTTGAGTGCTATAGTGAGTTCTGTGAGTCAACAGTATGACCAGGATTTGCAATTTGATAGAACATATGGCTTTACACGGACATAATATGGGATCTTTAATCTTCATAAAGGGAATAAGTACCATATGAGCAGATGATGGAGTAAATATCCCGGGAAGTCAAGAGAGGGATGAGCAATGCATTTTCAGATTGTGAAGGACAAAGGGAAGCCATAATTCAGGTTTTCTTTCTCATATTTTCTTTTTTTTCTAAGGTTTTCTTAACCTTAACCTTTTTTGGTGGGGGGGGACAGGACTTTTGGAGCCGTGGTATGGACGGCCTGTGGAGAGCTGGAGTTTGAAAGTCTAGGATCTAATTTAAATTCTGCCACTTGGTAACAGTGTGAGTTTGGGCGAGTCACCTAACTTCTCTGCTTTTCTAGATTCGAGATGGCGAATTACGTTTATTTGCCACAATCTATCCAAAGGATGGTTTTGATAATCTATGCAAAATAACACAGGTATCATTCAGGTGGGAGGGCTCATTATCATAACAAACTTTTTTTAACTAGTTGTTACCAGTTATCAATGTTCTAATTTTCTTCACTGATCTTTCTAGAGTGTTTCTTTTCTGATCACTTCATATTTTCTAGCTTCGGATCAAAACACAGAAGACTTCTACAAAGATGTGCAGCTTCATGTCCATTTGAGAACAGAAGCCTTTTGGGCTTGTTTCTCTCACATAGCTTTGCCCCCTTTTCTAGGAGGAACATCCTTGTCTAGTACAGATCCAAGCAAGGGTTTACTGCCCTTCTGTCTTCTCAGCTCCTGTCTTTCTCCCCCCCTCAATCAGCCCCTCCTTCTGTATATAACAGAAGCAAAAAGGTGCCACTGCCAAATATAAAGTTGAGAAGCGAACTCTGTCACTTAGGGGTTTTTTTCCCCCCCAAATCATCAGTTTCCTTTGTAAGTTTAACTTTTGACAAGTGGCAGGAAAAACATCTCTGGCAAGATTTCTAGAGTGAAATGTAGTGACTTAACCACAGACTTCATTGTGATTGATGAAGAGATTCTTTCCAGGACAAAGTCTGGAAGGAAACTGGTTTGACTCATCTGGTCTGTTCACCCAGCCTTCAGAATGAGGGTGGTTAAGGAATAAAAGCAGTTGTCCAGCACAAAACAAATTGGGGTACTCCATGGTGCTGGTCCGTGAGACACAAGTTCCCAAGAACACTTAACACTAGAGGAAGTCACAGGTGACAGGTTTTCTCTCGGCTTTCTGTTCTCTTTTGAGCCTGAGAAATGAAAGCAATTATTATATTTATTTCTCATCTAGAACGATGCAAGTTAGGTATTTCATTCATTAGGGAACTTGAACTCCTTCTCATCGAGGCATGAAATCTAGCTATGAAACATAAGCTACCTATCAATTTTGGCAGGATCATGAAGAAGTTTTAAACTCCGGACGAATTCTTGTATCTCAACCTTCTTAAATGAGTAGGGTATGTGTGTTTATTTCTCCTTCTTCATCTTCTAAGGAAAAACAGTGAATCAGAAAGAAACTGCGAACCAAACAAAAAAAAAGAAGAAGAAGAGTCTTGGCTAGTATTCATGACTGGGTGCTTTGTTTTTTCTCCATCAGTAAATCTCCATGCTATAGTAGGCCTATAGCTTTAAAAATATATGTTTGTCTAATATGATGAAAATAAGAAATAAGCCAAACCTCTAATTCCAGAATTTGAAAGCCAGTGTTTCACATTTCAGTTAAGTCAAGTGCCCCCTGACTTGACATGCTGGTCTATTCTGTAAATGATTCAATGGACTGACCAGAAAACTAAAATTGAAGCCATATGGAAACTTACTGTGCATATTAAATTGTGTGTAGCAGTGTTAACAGCATCTTGATTTGTGGCTGCAAGTAATAAATGAATTATATTAATTTTGTAGCTGCAAGCTAATTTCTCCAGAATTACTTTTTAATAACCAAGCATCATGTTCGCTGGTAAGATTTAAATACATTTAGGAACAAATTTGTAGACTTTTAAGTAATGCTAGATTGTCATTTTGAAAGCTTAAGAGTGCATTTACTATTTCCCCTAACACCAAAGTTTTAGAGAGAAAATGATTTTGCTCAAACTGGAGAAGTTGTTGGTAAACAATGGGTGTGTTCCTACCCAGGAGCGGCCCCCATGGCACTACAGCCAAGTGGGAACCGCACTGTTGCAAGTATTCCCCTGCCAACCCCCTGCCCCGATTTCATAGGTGATTTGTCTCTATCGAGGAACTTCCCATTTCCTCCCTTCTGTTGGATTAAAAGGGATCATGCTTTCATGTCAGCGCAAAACTTTGAAAATTGTGGTTGGTGGTCTTAAGGGAAGCTATTTAGTTTGGTGGTGGAGACTGTAGATTCTGGGGCCCAACTCACTTGGATTGATCTTTCATCCCACTGCTTACAAACTGTGTGACCTTGGGCTGGTTTGTGTGCCTCAGTTTTCTGAGGGGGACGAATGATAGTATGTACCCCACAGGTTGTTGGGAGGATTAAAAGAGAAAGTAGATGTAAAGCCCTTGGATGAGAGCCACCTTGATGATGCCTCATTGAATGTGAGCTACTGTAATTCTCTGGGGGAGAATGAGTTTCATGGGAAGCTGGGAGGTTGCTGGTTAGGCAGACCTACATGGAATCCTAGATCTACTGGTTACTGTTCTTAGACAGTAAATGAGCTTGGACAAGTTGCTTCGCTTCTCTGAACTTCAATGGAATGAAGTTATCTGTACAATGGAATGCTCATACCAAACCCATCTCCTTGAACTGCTAGGAGAGATACATGAGATGAAATGTGAAAAAGTATAACATAATGCTAGTCATGCAATAGTTTCAACAAATATTCATTCACATTTATTTCCTCTCTCTTTCATGGGAAGTAGCCTCATTTCTATTATTTGGGGGTGGGGGTGAGGTCACAGCTCAGTCAGATGGCCCATTTCCCCCTATAATCTTAGACTCCATGCCAAAGGAGACTTCTGACAATAGGGACAATATGAAAAATCTATACTCACAAATAGTGTACTAAATGTTTATATATAACTTTAAAAATATATTGTATTTTTTGGCTATAGATTTTTCTTCCTAATTATGTTTGATAATGGATATTATTATTATTATTATTTTTAAAGATTTTATTTATTTATTTGACAGACAGATCACACAAGTAGGCAGAGAGGCAGGCAGAGAGGGGAGGGGAGAAGCAGACTCCCTGCCGAGCAAGGAGCCCGATGTGGGACTCGATCCCAGGACGCTGGGATCATGACCTGAGCCGAAGGCAGTGGCTTAACCCACTGAGCCACCCAGGCGTCCCAATAATGGATAATATTATAATTAGATGGCCTTCCCTGAAGGAGGAGGAAACTAGCTTATACTGAAAAGAATATTGCTATGGGTAGTCTGTATGTGAGTCATTGGAATGGTAATACCCAAAATGTTCCACTCCTTCACAGATATTAATACTGATCATTAGTTATTGAGCGCTCACTATGTGCCAGACACATTGAGTGATCTACTTACAGTATCTAATCTAATCTTCCCCTAAATGCTATCAAGTAATTGTTACGGGATCTCACAATTGCAAATAAAGATATTGATGACAGGTTTAAAAAGAGACTCCCTTCCTTTCCTAAATTGATGGTTCAGCTCATGCACGTCGTGATGGAATTCAGTAGAGTGGTCAGTTTCAGCTTTTTCTTTTCTTGTTACAATATCTGATTTCATGACACCAAACTTTATAACAAAGGGCTTTTAAAAACCTGTACAAAAATATTGTTCCAAAATCTTGCAGTTAGGAACCATGTTTTCATTTGTCTGCATGGTCCTCAGTGATCCTACCCAGGAGTCAAGGTCAGTTGCGGTACAGCTCCTGCAGCAATACAGGGAGGATTCTGGGGTAACAACCCCTAACACAAGTGCAAACATACTGTGCCACATTCAGCACCACAGACAAGCTGTACCTGGAGAAACACTATTGGTGCCCCCCTCCCCCCAGTTTCATTCCTCTGTTCTTTTCAGTCTTCGCACACTGAGTCTGAACGCACCCCTGCCCCAACGTCCAATTGCGGCACAGACCCCTCTCTTGAACTCCAGACTTAGAGAGCTGCCATTGGACCGCCTGCCCCTCCATGTGACTGACACTGAGCACAAGGCGCTTAATCTCAGCAAGTTACAAACAGACCACAGATGTCTACCTGTTCTTCAGCCTCCTCTCTCTTCCTCACTTCGAAGTCCAGGCAGTCACCAACAATGGTTTCTCTCTGTTCATCACCCCTTAGGCCTCTCCCTTCCTTTCTAGTCCACAGTCATCTTGCATTGGAGCTGTTTCCTGACAGGTTCCCTTGGGTCCAGTTCCCGGGGACCCTCCCACAGTGCACATCTGCTGATGTGCTCCTCTAGAAAGACCCTCCAGCAGGCTCCCCCACAGACCTGCGAGGCTTTCCCACCTCAGGCCAGTCCCAGCTCACTCCAAACATCCCCGTCAAACTGAACTTGGAATTCCAGAATTGATTTGCACCTTCCGCTCTCCAGCTGAACATTTCTGCCTGAAACTCCCTTCTGTTAGAGTCTCAGAGGGGCTTCCCAATAAGTAACAGCTGCTTAATATGATAAGAAATAGGCAGATGAAAGCCAAAAATCAACCTTATAACTGATGAAGTTAAAGTTAGAGAATTTTGCTTTGAGTGTGAGCTAAATGAGCTTGCTAACACAACTCTAGAAATGGGAAGACTGTTTCAAGTGATCATAGGAAGCACTGGAAGACCCCAGAAGACTTCAGGACCTCTATCATTTCTTAACTTAGAACTCTAGGGAACTAGGGAGGATGGAAAGGAGGAGGGGCTGAGGCACACATGCCCAGTGTTCTTTGACAACATCCTCTAATCAATTTAGAGGTCAATTTCTTCCCCAGAGAAGGTGTTTAGGAGCTACTGCAAAGCCAAAAATGTTAGACCTTTCCATTTGGATGGAAATAACAGGAAGAGGAAAGAAGCATTCCCACCGTATACCCTCTCACACTGGTCCACCTGAAATGTCTCTAACTGGAACATCTCCTACAGGAAACTCCTGGTCCTGCCTCCCCCATGGCCTGGCCCAGAATGAGCAGATTTTGCCTCTATTTGTGTCCCCTCCAGTAATGTCTTTGATTTAGTCATTTACATTTAACTATATGATGTCTTCTGTCTTGGACTCCCTGTTCTTAGCCATGTCTTTTTCATTTTTTATATACTTCATACCTAGTGCAGAGACTAAATCTTTTTTTTTTAATTTTATTTATTTATTTGACAGAGAGAGAGAGATACCACAAGTAGGCAGGCAGAGAGAGAGAGGGGGAAGAAGGCTCCCTGCTGAGCAGAAAGCCCGATGTGGGGCTTGATCCCAGGACCCTGAGATCATGACCTGAGCCGAAGGCAGAGGCTTTAACCATTGAGACCCCCAGGCGCCCTCCAGTGCAGAGTCTAAAAAACAGTAATTTATTAATAGATATTTGTTGAATGGGTGTTCTTTTGGCCTTGGTTATTCAGACCCCAAGAGAACAGGGAGCACCGTGTCCTGCTCAGACATGTGTCTACCCCTCTCCCAGCACCTTCTACAGCATCTGGAGCCGGGTGGCACCCCTGACAGCAGTGCTCTCTGGGTGGGGGACTCATAGGCATCCTTATTACACCAGAAACTCCATGAGAATGGGGAGCTGGCCTCCTCTTTTCCTCACTGTGTCCTTACCACCTAGAGCAGTGCCTGACTAATCAGAGCAGGGACTCAACAAATAATTGTTAAATCAACAACTGCTCTCATTGTATCCTTTACTTTTGGCCTCTCTTGAGGATGGAAGCATGTGAAGGCCATGATCCATTATTCTGAGGTCTTATTGAAGGCATGGAGCAATTGCCAAAACACTGCGCTAATGTTCTCTAAGGCAGGTTGGTGATTTTGTGTGAGGGACTCTATCTTTTATTCTGTAAATAAAATTTGTTATATTTTACGTATAATAGAATTATGTTCTATAATATACTAAAATTATGTTGATTAAGTTCACTAGCCTAAATTGTATCACAACGTGCTACTTGGATCTAACCTGTATTTTAAAAAAATTGTTGTTCAGATTTAGCAGGATTCAGTATGTTGATACTATGTTAATAATAAGGACAATAGCTGGTTTCATCAGCTGCATGCTTGCTCTGAACCAGGAAGTGAGCTAGTACTTTTCCTAAGTGATCACATTTTATCTTCACAACCCGATGACATATGTGTTATTATTCTCACTTTTTAGGTGAAAATCTGATCCTTCTTGTCAGTTGTTGTTGGATGTGAGAGGTCTGTGCTATTATGTCTCTGATTCATGATGTTCTTCTATAACAAAACCAGAGCTTATCTCCCCAATCACAATCACTGAATCAAGTACTTAATGAACGTATATACTATACAGACACAAAGAGGATTAAATATTGTCCTTGCCCTCAGGTAGTATACAATCTAGTCATATCTATATGTTACACAGCAATATGAAGCCCAAGTAAGATTTTGAATACAACAATATTTAGGCAGCAAAGATTTAGATGTATGTAACCGAAACAGAGATGTGACTTCAGAGAGGCATGATGCCCTACAGATTAGCGGGCTCTGGGAGGCTTCATAAAGAGGTGGCCTTGAAGTACATGTGAATTTGAGAAAGTGGAGACTAGAAATGAGGACATCCCAAATAGGTGGAACAGCATGAGACCCAAAGGCAGATAGAGGTGCAACAAACAAGTTCAACCACAGGGCCATTTTCCTGTAGTACAGAAGTGGTCTAATCTTGCTCCTCAGAGATATCTCAGGAGCTAGAACACAGGTGAGGGTGTCTTGGTTCCAGGCCCTCCAGTCTTGTCTTTACCAGGATCTGAAACCTTTTTTATGTGTCCACTAACTCCTAAGTTACCATTTGAACAAAGCATACCGATGTTGTTTTAAAAAGCAGATGAGGGGCGCCTGGGTGGCTCAGTGGGTTAAAGCCTCTGCCTTCGGCTCAGGTCATGATCCCGGGATCCTGGGATCGAGCCCCGCATCGGGCTCTCTGCGTGGCGGAGAGCCTGCATCCTCCTCCTCTCTCTGCCTGCCTCTCTGCCTGGTTGTGATCTCTGCCTGTCAAATGAATAAATAAAATCTTTAAAAAAATAAATAAATAAAAGATAAAAAGCAGGTGAAAACCATTGATAATGAAATGGGATATCAGTCTGGAAAAGTGGACCACAGATCCCACCCATGAGGCATTGGGTGCCAAATTAGGGACTGTGGAATACTGCCTAGGGGTGAGAAACCTCAGGACAGGTTTTGTCCACCTTTGTCCATTAGCATTATGCCCATGGGAAAGTGACATGACTCTGCTGATTTGGTTTCCAAGTAAAATAAGGATGATATAAATTACCACCTAATGCTGAAGTTCCTGGGACTAACAAAGGTGAATATGTGAAAAGTATTTTGTAAATTCTAAAATGCTATATGACATCAAAAGTTGTTTTCAATTTTAATATGGAGGGTTTAGATAAAGAAAAAATAACTATATTTCATTATTTATCAGAAAATAAGAACCACAAAAGGTGTTACTCTGAGGAACTGGTCTGTTGGAGTAGTTGGGAAAGATTAATCTGGCATGGGGAAATGGGCTGGAAGGAGGAAGGTGAAGCAGGGTAATGAACTTGCAAGTCAATATGTTGGTCCAGGTGTGAAGTGATAAGAGGAAATCAGCAGAATGTGGAAACTAACTTGAAAGTACAGGGGCCAGAGGACGCCTGGGTGGCTCAGTTGGTTAAGCAGCTGCCTTCGGCTCAGGTCATGATCCCAGCGTCCTGGGATCGAGTCCCACATCGGGCTCCTTGCTCGGCAGGGAGCCTGCTTCTCCCTCTGCCTCTGCCTGCCACTTTGTCTGCCTGTGCTCACTCCGGCTCTCTCTCTGACAAAAAAAAAAAAAAAAAAAGAAAGTACAGGGGCCAGAAAGAGAAGGAAAAGTGAGAAATATTTAATATCATTTTTTTTTCATACACACTGCAAGAAAGTTCTGGAAAGAGCTAGCAGGAATGGTAGTGTTTTGGAGAGGGCTCTACTGTCCACATGTTGAGCTTTAGAGGATGATGGGATCACCAAATAGAGGTACTTGGTGGCCTGAAGTACAGGTCTGGTAGTCCTCAAGTAGGGGACCCAGGAGGAGAAGTGGGATCCATAGGACAATGAAGACAGATTCAGTGTGGGTGCCTGGAAAAAATGAGAGAAGGAAGGAGTGCTGGTAAAGGAGACAGAAGAAGAGTAACCAAAGTGTGAGGTGACCCACACTAGCTAGGGAGGGCAGGGGCAGCCAGGGAGCAAGGAAAGAGGAGGTCTGAAAGACAGTCACTGGACATCAGAAACTTGTGTTACTTCTCATGATCCTTCTTTTACCAGAAACCAAGAATCTGCAAAGTTGTGCCCTTGCCCTCACACACAGAGCTAATGGATGCAGCTGCACAAAGCTGGGCCCTCAGGCTTTGCCCTCAGGTGATCTTGCACATCCCCTTCATTGGCACCCAGGGCTTCCCATAATGAGATCTCTTGTCAGCTTTTTCAACCTGCTCTCTCAATTCTTTTTATCCCTGGTTTTTACATGCTTTTATGTTTAAACATCAGTATGCTTTGTTCAAAGGATACCATAGGCGTCGGAGTAAATATGACAATATATGCAGTCTCTGTCGGATGGTGGAGGTGGAGGGGGGGCTGCAGTGGAGCAAAGAGGCAGGACGCTAACGAAGGTGTGACATTTCGTGTCAAGCGCTTATTGGAAAGTTTCGACTGGGAAGGAAAGAGAGCAAGAGGCTGGGTGGGGCTTTAGGATGAAGAAAGGTGTTCTGTTGTTGTTGTCCCGTTTTGGTTCTTCAGTTTGGGAAGGAAGTCTTACATACCCAGCCGTCTCTGCCGAGGTTAGAGCACTGCGTTACACATCTAGTATGAAAGGACAGAGCATAGGCCCTCCCCTTCCATCCCCTGCTGTATAGCTACTCAAAGGAAGAACTTGAACCTTGTCCTAATTTGGGAGCCTGATTAAGAAACAGGGCCCCTGAGGGAGAGAGGGGAGACCCCACAGGTAGGGAAAGTATCAGATGCAGTGAGGCCAAGTGAGAAATGGCCGGAGGGAAGGGAGGCTGCAGCAGCTTTTCGTAGAGCATCAGGTTTTGCTTGAATCTACTCTCTGGGATGGCTGAGGGCCCTGGGTCCAAGAGAACTGAGTGATTAAAGCTGGAGACCCTTATCAGGAGCCTGAGTACTCTGCCTTTCCTTTAAAATGAGAACATGCTGTTTCTTCTAGGCCAGAGACCCACAAACAGGTGATGAGGGAGAGAAAGCAGTTCCAAGGGAGAGGACAGATGCCCACAAGACATTATATGGAGGTCAGAGTGGGTTGCTGGGGTACATCACCAGCCATGAGATGCCTCAGTAGAGGGGGCATCAGCACAGACAACTTGGGGACCTGGGGATACAGGAAACCCTGGCCTTCCATGCCTTCCAAACAGAGCAAGAGGCCTGAAGTCATGCATTTTACAGAGAGGAAGGAGGACTGGGTGTAAGAACTAAAGTACTTAGAATCCACAAGCTGGGGAGCTAAGAGAGCATGTGTAACACAGATTTATGTAGTCAGATGGGAAAGAGATGGTAGAAACAGGAAACAGAATGCTTGGGCAAAGGATACGATCTCAGAGAGGAGAAGGATTTGGTAGACAGCAGAGTGAAAGGCACGGGTCCTGGAAAGAAGTAAGCAAGCCCAGCCACACACAGCTGGTGAGGGAAAATGTGTGTAAAGATGGGGTTCACAGATGGGGCTCATGGTACTACAAAGAGGATAACTAAGACAATCTCCTGTCCAGTAGACTGAACCTTCTGGCTAAGGCAAGTGATGCCACATGCAGAATGTGTCAGGTTTGAGGCCAGGGCAGTACAGTGTGAGGGGGAAAAGATCAGCATGGTTCAAGGCAACCCCATGAGGGCACTGATGAAGAATGCATGTACTTCAGCAGTGGTCCAGTGGAGGCGTGCTGTGCGGTATGTCCCATTAGCACCTGGATGGAAGACAGTCTGGCAACAACATAGGCCTCCTGAACTGTGGGGAGCGTTTTGGAAACAATTAAAAATCTTATTGAAAACCTGTGATGTGTGAGGTGGTCCACACAGCATATAAGATAAGGCCCAACCTCTTGAGGATTCAGAGTCTGGAAAGGGAGGCCTAGCAAGTGCCTGACTAACACACGTCTTCTTCTTTCTTACTTGCAGGTGGCACTATGTTCTGATAAAAAGGATGTATTTCCCAGCTTCTTTTAAATCTGAAGGTGATCAGTGAGATATTAAGTAGAAGTCATAAAAACTTTCTAAAAGGGTCTTATCAGGTGGATGGGACACCGTTTTGCCATCCCCTTCCCTTCTCCGTAATTGGAATGAGGACATGATGGTTAGTACCCCAACAGCCATTTTGGGCCATGAGGCAAATTTGAAAATGGAAGCACTACACTAAGGTTAATGGAGGTAGAAGGAACCTAGGCCTCTGGTGCTCCTGGACAGTCATTTCAGTCCTGTACTACCTACTACTTGTTTTATTTTGTTGAGGGTATACCTATACCTAAGTCTGTCTGTCTATCTAGCTACCTATTAATCAAGTCCTGACATGGGAGAAAGGACAAACAGAGAGATACAAGATTTATAATATAAAAAATAAATGTAATATTCACATAATTCAACTCAAAAGAGATGCCTCTCTATGTGAAAGGCAGTAATTATTTAAAAGATTCAGAAAACAGAAAGGCCTTTCATCCTTTCACGTTGGGAGATGAGGAAAGCAGAAGGTCAGAAAGAGAGCAAGGAACAAAGGTATCCTGACCTTTTGACTGCTGTATGCTGTCTCCTGAGATTGTAATAAGAGGTTCATGGTGACACAGGATTTTGACCCAAATCTAACTCCTAAGACTTACCAGTCCTGAAGTATACTTTCTATACTATCCTATTTCCCCTTCCATTGGAGCCAGACCTTAAAAGGCAAGATTCTGCAATGCATGGCATCTGCAATGTTGGTATGTGAAAGAACGAGTCATGGTTTCTCAAGATTGCAGTCCCTGGGGAACAGGGAGGGCCCTGCTGAGGAAGAGACCTGACACCCCGACCTTGGTTAGTGTAAAGGGGACCAGCTGGGTGGTTCCTATACCAGGGGTCATCAGTGGAACCCAAAGGATAATTAAATCACAGGGAGCAGTCCCACACACCCTACTAACACACAACATGGTAACCCAGATCTCAGCAGCCCGGCTGAGGAGAGGGCCCACATCGGGTTCGTGCACCCAAACTATAGAAGAAATGTCATGATCTCTGTGGTCTGGGCCGGAAAAGCCCACTCTTTTGCTTGAGTTCATTTCAAAGGAAGCACGGAGATAAGACACTTCCGCATGTTTGCTTCTTCCTCATACATTCAGCCAGCTGCTTTTTTTTCCTTAGCGTTCCCATATTGCCAGAAGGGAGAGGGAAGAATACATCTCCTGTGGCAGTCTCTGGTTCCAACATGGCTTTGTGACCCCGGAAAGACCGTAGTTTTCAAAGCCTGTCTGGACAAAGGAGACTCTTAACCGGCGCGATGCTGTTCACAGTCAGGCAGCGGGTCACCCTGGAACAAGGTGGGGGAGACCGCACTTTCTCTGTTAGTGACTAAACAGAAATGCCTTAATTTTTCAAGTCAGCTTCTCGTTCCAGACGCTTCCTCACTTTCTTGCCCTTCGCTCAGACGGGGTGAGCAGTCATCTAAGGGGCTTTAAAGAGGCCTGGCAATCCTGGACACAGTCCCGGAGAAGGCAAGTTTTGTGCGCGTCTTCGAGGACGCAGGCGAGTCGGTTCGGACGGACAGACAGGAGACTGATGGCTCCCTACCTCGGGCAAACTTTTCTCCACCCCTAGAGGGCACACTTCCTCCTCTTTCCCCGATTTCACGCCCTCGAGGGATTGGAATGAACAGGTGCTGTCACCACCGCTTAGAAGGGCACGTTCGAAACCAGCCAAGTCCCGCGCCCGCAGCTGCCTGGGCACCTTTGCGCCTCGGACCGCGTCTGCGGTGCGCGCTAACGCGGGGGGGAGCTGGAGAGCCGCTGCCCCTGGAGAACCGGCGCAGGCCTTTCAGCCTGGGCTCTAGAAGTGCCGCAGGCGTGGGAGGGCAGGACAGAGGCAGATTTCGGCGGAATTTGGGCAAACTGGAGCCGCCGCCGCCGCCGCTTCTTCCACTGCGGTAGACGGGGCGGGTGATGAGGCGACGCCCTTTCCAGTCCCTTGGGTCCTGGCCCCAGGAGGTCGGCTCCTCCCAGCTTCAGACCACGGCGTTCGGGCCCGCCGGCTCCCCGGAGCGCGCAGCCCCTTTTCTGGCCGCGGAGGTAGGCTCGGGAGCTGCTCGCGGGGGCCCCCGGCCCCAGGGCGCCCACTGCGGGCGAGCCACGGTCAGTGCAGCCTGTGCCCCTGTGCCCGGGTGACAAGTGTGGGGACGCGAAGCCGCCTCTCCTCCCCAAGCGCCGCCCCAGAAGAGCCGTCGGGCCTGCGCCGGCTCGGGCGGTGCCTGCGGGGCGCAGGAGTGGGCAGCGCCGGACGGCGTTGAGCGCGGACCCCCTGCCCGGGCCCACCCGACCCGCTCCGTCCCGCCACCGCAGGACCCATTTCTGCTAACCTTGCCGGCCTTCGCAGCTGTTCCCCTGCTCCCCCTGGGGGGCAAACCTGCGCAAGAGGGCAGCTGGAGGGAGGTTACTGCCACCTTGGTTTTTATTCTAGAAGGAGCTCAGTTCTGCCTAAGAGGGTGAGCTCCCCAGGCGCTAGCTATTCAAGTAGGTGTTTGGTGGCCTTTTGTCAGGAAACTTCTAATCACACAGAATTTAGCCTCTAATCGGCCAGACTTATTTAAACCGAGCAGAGTAAAACCTTCCATTTTTAACATCCACTCTTGGTGTTTGCTGGAAATTTGCCACCGAATTTCGGCTGGAGCTGAAGGTTACCAGGATTTATCATTGTTTCCCCAGGATGTTTAACCCTCATGGGCTCCTTTTCTTTCATTTAACATACTTAGAAAAAAAAAATTCTTGTAAGCGCTTTGGCCATTTTGTTTAAGAAATTTGTTTTACCTCGTACGATTGAGATCCAGAAATATTTCTGAAATGGGGAGAAGGGAGTGTTAGAGACAGAAAGCAGCTGCGTACCAGGAAATAATAAGTACCGTGCAAAATTATCACAGCTAATAGATGTCCTTTAGGAGTGTAAATATCTATGTTTAATTGCTTTAAAAATGTGGGGTGGAAAAACACAATTATACATTGTGATAACAAACCTGTACAGATAATTTCTGAATAATACAAAACAAGTGCTGAAAAATTTTTCTTTACGATTGAAATAATTGTTCCCAAATCATGACACCGTCCACCCGAATATCATGTTGCCCCATCTGTAATACTTGAAGAGGAATAGTTACCAATTGAATGCATTTAGATTCATCCTTAATAAAAAGAAAATTGCATAGCTTTTTATATTGTTGCACATCCTCAAATGCATTTTCCAATATCAATGTCACCTTCGTGTTATTCTCAATATTTTCAATTTTCAGAGATACATAATATATAATTGCTAGTAATTATAAACACATCATTTTATTCATCTGATTTTAATAACATGCATTTTTATAATTACTGTACAACTGAAATAGACATTGAGTTATGCTGTGTGCATGTCTTTATTCAACAGTATATTCTTAGACACCTTGTTCAAACAAATTAAGTGAATTTAAAAGAAAATAAAACAAGGGGAAAAATCCTTCTAGTAAAAACAGAATCACAGTGCTTTACAGACAAAAAGAAAGGAAAAGAAGTTCTCATACGAAAAGAGATTTATTATTACATAGAAAATTCTCACAATAGTTGAAACACACTTCAGGAACTAGTAAACACCTCAGATAGAGTTGTGCCAATTACTCAGCCCACAAGCATCTGCTTTGTCTTAATTAGACGGGGGAGGTGAATGACCACTGTTTATTTTCATTTTCCTCATTAATTATGAAAAACTGCATTTAATTCATCTTGCATGGTGAGAGATTGGCTGCGCAGATGTAAGTCGTAAGGGAAGTGGCTGTCGGTGGGCAACCTGAACATGGCACCCTGCCCAAGGGGACCCCTGGGTGGCACTGCACAGTAATGCATGCCGTAATTGTAATTTTTGCCATAGTCCAAGGTTTCTTCTTGCTTCAGGGAAAATATCCCATTATAGTTAATTGGGGGAGGACTTAAGGGACCTTCAAACTGAGGGCTGGCACACTCAGGGGAGGTGCTTTCATAGAAGGATTCATACGCACTGCAATAATTGTAGGGTTTCATGGACTTGGAATTATCAAGAGTTCCATGCCCTGGGGGAGTGGTGAGCTCAGGGCTGTGGTAGGGCGGGTAGAAAGTAGAGTAGGGCGACCTTGTGTGGTGCGGAGCCTCCCCACCCTGACCCATCAGGAAACTCCTGGCGTTGAGCTGCAAGCAGCCTGCCACCAAGTTTGTAGTTGGCTGGGAAAGACCTTTGCATAAGTTTTGGACGAACGTGAGCAGATCAGGTCTCTTGCCGATTCTCAGAATTTCAGAAAGTGCCCAGATGTAGTTTTTGGCCAGTCGTAAGGTTTCTATTTTGGACAGTTTTTGGGTTTTGGAATAACAGGGGACCACTTTTCTTAAATTGTCCAGAGCGTCGTTGAGGCCATGCATCCTGTTTCTCTCACGTGCATTAGCTTCCTGTCTCCTGAACTTGACCCTCTCCAGTCGGAGCTTGGTCGTCTTTTTTTTCCTAAGACCCCTCCTTCTGGGCAAGCCATTTTCATCTTCCTCTTCCCTGTCTTCTTCCTCTTCTTCCTTCTCGGTTTCTTCTCCTGGGGCCCTTTTGATGCTCTTTCCTCGAAGGACAATCTGTTTGGAAAAGCTTTCTGGTTTCTTAATTTGCTTCTGGTCCTCACATTCTCTAGAAAACTTTCTGCACATCTGGGATTCTGGCATTACAACAGACTCATCAAACGGTAGTGTTAACATGGTTCTCTAATCTTAAATTACCTGAAAAAATGCCAGCACAATATTTAAAGTGTTTTCATTTTTGAAGTTTATACACTTAAAGCATATTTAATGACTTATTCATAAGAATACAAAAACACGTGAATAAGACTAATTCTGGGACCGAGTTTTTAAATTAAATAGAATCTGAGTTTGTGCAGACTAGTAATTATTAAAAAAACATTGGTACATGCAATAGGATTGATTTTTATAGGCAAATTATCAAAAGAAAATAAAACAAGAAGCATTTATGATAATGCCACCACCATTTCCACTTCCCTTTGATTTTAAACTGGTTTTAATGCACAAAAAGGACCGTGGAATTCAAGCAAATGCAAAACATGGTATAGCAATGCAGAATTTCATTAATTCCAATTCCCCTGAGTACCAAATGAGAGGAGACCCCAGTTTTTAAAATAAAAAAGTGTTATCTCTCCAGTGGCTGACAAATTTGTGAGGTGTTTTGTTTTAGAAAAAGAAATAAGCCTTAACTTTATGTGCTGTATTATATAACTGCAAATTTAGATAAGTGGCTGTTGACATTTACAAATTGAAAGAAAAGATTAACCAGAGCCAATTTTTTAAAAAACTGATTTCTTTCTGATCAGTGAAGAAATATTTAAAAGAGCACTATTTTCCCAGCCTTCACAAAAAAGGGGGGGGGAGGGGGCTTGGGCTAATTTGGAATAAACTCCATAAATACATTAAAAAAAATAAAAATCACTGGCATTTTTTTTTTAATCAAAGAAAATGTTAAGACTGCTTTTACATTTACAATTTTTCCAAGTGTAATCGTCTGTTTGCTGCTGTTCAAATCATCCTGGACAAAAAACCACTCTCGTAGTGTTTTTGTTCTACGAGCCACAGAAGTCTCCCTCTAGCTAATATCTGACAGGAACGGTCCAAGGATTCTGACTGCAATTGTGCACGTGTGTTCAGAATCCCGAATGAAAGGGGAAAATAATTGTGTTTCAAATGCAATTTTGGCTTTCGTTTGGTGAAGCAGCAAGTATTTTCATCTAAAGTCGTCAAACAAATAAGCACCTTAAAACAGAGACTTTTCAATTTAACAATCTCCAGCCCCCTCAGCACACACACATACACACACACACAAACTCTTAGTAATGTCCACATACTTGCAGTGTTACATAATAGCAGTGAAAGTATGTGACAATTACATCATAAGAATGAAATATGATAAGAAGTTATAGATGGCAAAGAGCATATAAATACTATAAGACAGTGACACTGTATCTTTAAATACTTGCATGCAAAGCCAGCATCAATTGAAGTAGATCTTTATTTATATTACCTTAGGTTTTAATTTCATTCAATAATCAGTTTTCATTTTGTATCTTCCAAATCTTTTCAGGCTGAGTGTCGCATCGTCTCCTGGAGTCTCTAGATCTGTGTATATCTGCACTATCTCATTGATCTCTAAAAAGTGACATTGATGCCAACTGCCAGAGCTGGTACCCATGCCATCTGCTAGTGACGTCACAGGGCAGAGAGAACCATGTGATCCTCTCTCTTGGGACCTTCATTCTGCACTGATCATCTGGCATCCCTGTAAGTGGGTACCAGCATTCATGCATCAACACAGAAGGTTAGACTGATAGGGAAAAAATCTGCACCAGCATTTCACATACAGTAGGTGCGTTTCTCCCCGAGCTGCTTCGGCTTCACTGGCAGTCTGAAGAAATAGCTGTGTTAGTGCTCAGTTTCGCCCTGCCAAGGGTGTAACTATTAGATAGTCATTAATATTCCATTCATTTACAAGGTGGGCTTTTGTGTGAGCGAGAGGTTTTTGTTGTTGTTGATGTTGACGTTTTGTAAAGATCACCATCCCGTTCGTGCACCTGGGTACCCGGGGAGAGAAAGCCGTGAGGAGGAGCTGAAATCGGGAAAAGGGTCTTGAGATGCTTAAGCAAACTAAGATTTGTGTAAGCGAACAGGGATCAACAAAGGTCTCCTTATTTCCTTGTTTTGTTTCATGGCATGTAACTTATGGGTGTGTGTCTGTGTGTTCTCTTATTAACATGTACGACTTCTGTGCTTCTTGGGAATTTGGAATAAAAGAACAGTCTCTCCATCTGGGGTCTGAAAGACATCTTCCGACGCAACGCTCCCCTTTCTACACTTGCTGGTACCTTTCAACAACTTTTCAGAGAGATTCTTTATCTATATCAAAAGCAGAGACGTCTGCAAGTCCCCCGTGAAAGATTTCAAACTCCATTCTCGTGCCCTCTACCAAAAAGTCACAACTCCACTCTTGCATTGTCCCAATCTCTTTCCAGCGTGAACTTGCTTGTTCTTTCTCATTTCAGTTCATACACAATAAATATAAAAAATAGCTCTGAGGTTTTTGTCTTGCTCTCCCTGGCATTCTACTGAGTATTTTAATCAAAGATTAGCTTTTCTGTTTTCTGAAACCCTCAGATTTCTTTTTCCCTTTCTCTTAAAAATCTTCTCCTCACATTTCCCCCCCTCTAGACTAACACCCAATTTAAAAGTCTCTTCATTCTTGTATCACTGCCCGATTGTTTTTCTTTGTCAGATTTATTCATATTCATCTTTTTCCCCACTCCCCACTTTTGGTATCTTAATGAAAGTGGGGTAGAAACAGTTAAGTGAAACTGGCAAGGCCTTATTGATAAAATAAACTGTGAAACCAGGGGCAGACTCCACCTTCCTCTACTTTTCTCTGCTCCCTTGTCACCCCGTTCCCTTGCAAAAAAAAAAAAAAAAAAGGGAAGAAAGAAAGAAAGAGAGCATTTTATTTTATTTTATTTCAGAATTGCCCGTCAGTAAAGTAAAAAGTGCACTTAAAAAAGTTTAAAAATGGACAAACACAACCTTTGTTGTTTGACAACTGAATAATCTCTTTCTATAAAGTGAGACAGTATGCTTTTGGTATTAAAGTAATCCCTGGCAGAGTTGTAACTGTTGAATCTGTGTTAGCATTCCCCTTATAAATCCCAGTTTTGAAAGGTTTAGAATTCTGCTGCTTTAATGCACTTTGGTTCCAAATTGGCATTGGGGGCCTCAAATTTAATTCAGTTTTGCTCCTGTCATATCCCACTCATTCCTGTCCCCCTCAAAGTTATTCAGCTTTGCCTGGACAGTTCTGGAAAAGATGGGGAAGGTGGTAAAAAGGAGAATTATGTGAGGTAAAAGAAAATAATTTTTCTCTCTCAATGGTCTGCTAAAATTGCAAATTTAAAAGAAAAATAAGCTTATATATTAATAAGTTAAGTGAAGTAGATTGGCCTCGATTACCTTTTTAAAAAGTCAGACACACCAAAGGCACTTCAAAATGTGTTGTTTAAGGGGATGTCACTGGCAGGTGCACTGAGATTATTTCATATAGCCTTTGGTTCAAAAACTACACACACTTTTTACTTCAAAACAGAGAGTTTCTACAGGAAGAGCAGGTGCAGCCTTTCATTTGTCCTCACGTATGGCTTAATTTTTTAAATGTGAAAGGGCATGAGTATCAAGAGTCAGGAGCCACAAAGCCTGTCACTCATTTTACATATCATACCATATCCTAAACTTGCAAAGTCTCCAGAAGCCGCATTGTGTTACGGGCATCACAAACATGAGAATCAAAATCCAAGGCATGCTAACATGGCCTGTTAGTAGAAAATTAGCACCAATGTAGCTCATTGCAAGGATAGACTTTATATTTTACCCTTCCAATGCGCAGACAAATGAGAAACAGTTTTTTGATGAAAACATTTGGGACTGTTCTATTTCTGCCTTTGAACATGAAATAAAAACCTTTCGTGCTGGTGGTGAGGTGGGGTGAAGGGGGGATAGAATCTGTGTTGAGGTTTCCAGAGTCTTAATCTATTGTTTGAATGTCCCAGATTTCCTTTTCAAACAAACAAACAAAAAAAGGAGGGGGGACAAAAAGTTGTTATGTCAAGATCTAGCAAGGATTCAGTGTTCAGTGTGTTTGTGCAATAATCTTTCAAAAGAAATTTTGTTACGCATTTTCTCCTATAGTTCCAGATATGCAAATGCCTTTGCTGTTAATATGCATTCATAACATACACCATAGCGGCTGTTCTACTCTCTGCGAAGAAAGCACGTTAACACCAATACTCCAAACAGAAATACATTCTGAATTATAGACGAATACTCCGAGTATGGGGAGTGTATTATCCCCATTTCTATAATATATTTTCTCATTTTACAGTAATCACTATACACCAAAGTTTACATCTTAACTCAATTCGATACTCATTTAACTGATACGGTCTTTGCTTCTAGGGCCAAGACATTTTATATATTTATATCTTTAATGTGCCCAATGTCTGTCTGTCTGACTCTGTCTTGCTTTCACTGGGTAATTCCTCCTATTTCATTTATAAAGGTGACCCACAGAAAATGTAGATATAATTTGATTCATTGCAAGGCAATAGAAGCCAGACGTCTCAATCAAGGCTGAAGGATTGTTATTTTTAGGTCATCCAGGGAGTACCTGTGTCATAGCAAAGGAAGGTTCTATTGATTTCCCTTTCACACTCCTCTCATCACCTAAGAGATCAGTCTGGAACATGACGGGCATTTTTCTCAGCTCTCCTAGGGAGTAAGGCAGCAGAATGCAGACCCGGGCAGGATCAGGCAGTAAAACCTCAGGACCAGAGTTTTTCCCCCTAGAAGTAGGGTGTTTCCTGAGATAGATTTTGTACAATTTTCTCTATTGCCTTTTTTTTTTTTAAGCTCTTAGACAAATGCTTCGGGGCAGCGTGTAAGCCTGTGAGCGAGCCCTGTGTTAATCTTTTAGAGTTTTAACTCTGTCATCCCCTGTGGCTTGAAAGAGTTTTATGGCTGTGGCAGAGCAACTGACTTTGGGAAGCAGCCCTTGGGTATTAAATAAAAGTATTGAAAATATAAGGCAAAATGTAAAACCACCTTATTTCCCTTGAAGACTTAGAGGGCTTAAAAGTATGATTTGAACATAGATGTCTAAATATCTTATAATATATATGTGTGTGTATGTATGATATATGCATATATACATATGTATATGCATGTGTGTATGTATAGGTATGTGTATATTATAAATATATACACACCTGCAAGGATTATTTGGTCCCAATAGATAATCTGGAAATTTGAGGGCAACATTTGAATTGCTTTTATAGATTTACTTCAGGGTGAAGAGTAAACTGCATTGTACTATTGTTGTGCGGTAATTATATGGTTGTTCATGCAATTCACAAAATATAGCAACATCCGATCTTTTATTTTAGCCTTTGCACAAAACAGTACTGCTGTTCTTTCCAGAAATACATTTTATTATTTTTCCTCCATGGAGCATACTTTCTATTTGACTCCCTCTACGGCATGTATTAAATTCGTTTTCTAACTTGTTATTAAATAAAGTCCTCTAAATCTGCCAGTTAAACTTCTACCAATATGAGAAGACCAGTATTATTGGGCTGAGTTATTATAGTTCCAGCCATTTGTAAAGAAATGGTGCTTTATTAAGTTTTGTGATGTTACTGTAAGAAAAAATGTATAGTTTCCTTTAGTCTTTTACAAGTAGAAAGAATGATTTATTGGCCCTGATTATGACTTTTTATGATACTGACTTAGAAATTAGAGTTATATTCCAATAATGTGTATTATGATGGTTATTTTTAAGCATAGAAAGCAGAAGTACAATTTGTCTCTTTTCTGTTACATTAATCCACTTTAAGATTAGAGTGGGAACTTCAGGCAAGAGATGTTTTGCAAAGGTTTCATGCAAACTGCATTTGGAAAGTCAGGTTTTAAGTTACATGCTTATAGGATGACATGCAGGCTCTCTTAACAGGGGATTTCTGGATGGGTTTCAAGAAGTTCTGGAGCTTCCTATGATTATGTGCAAATTTGGCATGTATGTGCATATGTGCATTTTTCTAAAGAAAGACCCTCTGTCAGATTCCAAAAGGTTAAGAATCTCAGTGACTATTTTGATGTCTTACTATACTTGCCTGAAATCCTGATCCTGCTCTTTAATGGCTTTATGTCATTCATTCACTCACTTATTCACCCATTCATCCATTCAGCAAAGGTTTATTGAATATCAGTTTTGGAGTCATGCTTGACTCCTTCCTTGCTCTTACATCCTAGAACCAGTATGTCAGCAAATCCTCTCAGTACTACCTTAGAATTACATGTAGAATCTGATCACTTTTTGGTAATTCCACCACACCTTCCTTCATCCAAACCACCATCATCTCTCACCTGGCCCAAATGGCTTCTGGGTTTTCACTCTTGGCCCCTTATATCCGGTACAGAGTCCTCAACTCAGCAGCCAGAGGCATCTGGTTAGAACATAAATCAGACTGCATTCCTCTATGCTCAAAACCCTGCAGTGGCTTCCCCTCCCTCAGAGTCAAAGCCAAGTCCTCATAGAGGCCCAGAGGCTTTTTCTGGTCTTTATGTTCCCAACTTCTACTTCTCTCCCCTCCACTCACTCAGCTCCAGCCACAGTGGCCCTGGCTGTTCCTCCCACTCCCAGGCATGTCAGCCTCGAGATCCTTGCACTTTCTTCTACCTGGCTCCTTCTCCTGAGTATCTCCATGCCACATCCCTCAAGTCTCTGCTCAAATGCTCCCTGTCAAGGAGGTCCCCTCTGACCATCCTGCTTTATATTGTCTCCCTACAGCCATGTGTCCCTCCTATCCGCCTTCCAGTTTTGCTTTTCTCCATAGCACTCAACACTTGCTAACGCAATGCATTAGTGATGGCCATCGATGGCATGTGGAACAGATATGACAAGCCCTTGGTGAGTAGGGTCTAGAGGGGAAAACAGGCAATAAATAGGTAATCACAGAAATGTGGAATTTACGTAGCGGTGGCTACGGAGAACCACGGGACGCCTTGCTTGATTCAGGTATCTGGGAAGCTCTTTCTGAATCACCTTTCAAGCTGAGTCATGAAGACTGAGTAGCAAGCAGAGGCACGAGCATGTGTGCCGCTTTGAATGTTCGGGGGGAAACAACAGTGAGAGTAGGGATCAGATCCTATAAGACCGTGTAGATCATGGAACGTATTTAGAATTTATTTCACTGGAAGTCATGGGAGGACTTCAGGCAATTAAAGATTTGTAAAGATCACTCTGGCTGAGAAGAGTTGGAAAGAGAAAAAGAAGCAGGGAGCGGATTTACAAAGCCTATATGAGTGGACAGATCACGAGGGGCTGACCATGGTCGAGCTTAGGGTGGGGTGAAGGAAATGAAGAGAGGAAGCCTAGAAACGTATTTTGGAGAGAGAGTCTCCAGAACTTAGGGACAGATGGATGTGGATAGGATGTGGGGAAGTGACCTATCCTCTGGTCATGGTGACGATGAACGGTGCTCCTCCACTGCAATCCGCCAAGCACCAAGCCAGGTTCTTCACATATATGGCCTCCTGGGATCCTTGCAATGAGGTAGACGGGACTGTCTCCACTGTAGGAGCCCTGAAGCTGCAGCCCAGAGAACTTCGCTAACGTACCCAGGGCTGTTCCATGTTTCAGGGAAGGGATCGTGATTTGGACTGTGTGAATCAAAATTCTAGTTTTTTATCAACTACACTTGTAGACCTTAGGAATTAAATAATCAAATGCCAACAAACTGTCTAGAACTGTTTCTAGTACATAACAAATCCTGACGAAATGCTAAATATTAGATGGAATAGAGAAACTTAACCATGAACCTATTCACAAAATGAAGAATCATCCCATTAATATATTTGGTGACTTAAGCTTTCTTTTTTTTTAAAGATCTTATTTATTTATTTGACAGACAGAGATCACAAGTAGGCAGAGAGGCAGGCAGAGAGAGGGGGAGAAGCAGGCTCCCTGTTGAGCAGAGAACCCGATGAGGGACTCGATCCCAGGAACCTGGGATCTTGACCTGAGCAGAAGGCTGCAGCTTAACCCACTGAGCCACCCAGACGTCCCATACACTTGTATTTTAAATCTTTTTTTTTTTAAAGATTTTATTTGTTTATTTGACAGACAGAGATCACAAGTAGGCAGAGAGGCAGAGAGAGAGAGGAGGAAGCAGGCTGTCCGCAGAGCAGAGAGCCCGATGCGGGACTCGATCCCAGGACCCTGGGATCATGACCTGAGCCGAAGGCAGAGGCTTAACCCACTGAGCCACCCAGGCACCCCCACTTGTATTTTACATTGAGGTTTACAGATAGGTCAGTAGACTGCCATGTACGATGTATTCATCTGACAATAATTGTAATTGTCATGACAGTGAGCTTCTAGAAGGGGTGAGCTGTTCACAAAGATCCTGATCCTCCTGTTTAATAGCTATGTATCATTCATTCATCCAATTATTCACCTATTCATGTCTGTTCCTTCAGGAAAAGGAGTTGTTTTTCCTTCTTTTTCATTCACTCAACAAAACACTTTTTTAAAAAAAGATTTTATTTATTTATTTGACAGACAGAGATCACAAGTAGGCAGAGAGGCAGGCAGAGAGAGGGGGAAGCAGGCTCCCTGCTGAGCAGAGTCCGATGATGCAGGGCTTGATCCCAGGACCCTGAGATCATGACCTGAGCAGAAGGCAGAGGCTTTAACCTACTGAGCTACCCAGATGCCCCTCAACAAAACACTTTTTTTTTTTTAAGATTTTATTTATTTATTTGACAGAGAGAGATCACAAGTAGGCAGAGAGGCTGGCAGAGAGAGAGAGAGAGAGGGGAGGAAGCAGGCTCCCTGCCGAGCAGAGAGCCCTATGCGGGACTGGATACCAGGACCCTGAGATCACGACCTGAGCTGAAGGCAGAGGCTTTAACCCACTGAGCCACCCAGGCGCCCAACAAAACACTTTTTATATGTTAACCGCTGTGGACTGTAAGGGGAACTAAGTTAAATAACCAAGAGCCCCACCTGTCAAGGAAGTTCAAGTTGAATTAGCACAAAATATGTCCACAATAGTCTAATTAAAAATAATGTGAGCTCACTGTGATAAGAGAGGTTGTTGGGAGGGAATGAAGAAAAATTTGAGTAGAGAGCTTACAAGTATGGGTAGGTAGGTTTTTTTTTCTTTACTTTTATCTGAAGTCTACTAGAGACTAAAATACATATGGACAATAAGCACGTGGCTCGATTAATTCTGATAAACTGAACACATCTGTTTAGTAAGATCCCCATCAAGAAAAGCTTCCTTCCTGACCCTTCACCATACCAACTACATCTCCCCAAGAGCAGCCACTGTCCTGAATTCCAACAGCACTAATAGGTTTTGTTTATCTTGCATTTTAAATAAATGGAATCATTTTATATTAAATAGATTTTGGATCTGACTCTTTATCTCAACATTTCGTTTGTGCCCTTTGCCCATGTTTTTGTACAAAATTATAGATTGTTCACTCTCATTGCTATATGGTACTCAGTTGTATGACTAGACCACGATCTCTTTCTCCATTCTATTGTTGACAGATGTTTGGACAGTTTCTGGTTTGGGGATGTTATAAGTCATGCTATTCTAGTACATATTTTTTAGTGAACATATATACATTAGGTGTATTCCATTCCTAGGTATATATCCAACAGAAATGCATATGTGTGTTCTGCACGTATGATTTTTAAGAGAAGTTTAAAATAAGACATTGACAAAAAGTTAATTTTTAGTAATTATCCACATGACAAGCACCCATGTTCTAAAATCATTATATAAGATCAATAACATTATCCCAAGTTTATGGGTTCTGGTCTTCTAATTGAGGAGAGTATTGATTGCCAATCTACAAATCATTACTGAAGGATTCCTATGCATCAAGCCACTCTGACTGTGGAAAGAAAGAGTAGAAAAGATAATCCTTTTCTTCAAGGAATCTAAAGTCCCATTGAGGAAAGAAAAGTAACAAACCTAGAGTATCGAGAAGCCTGAAGGGCAGAGTACAGTGCAGGGTATCAAACAAATGACTCCCTTCTTTGTTTATCAGACATCCATTAGGAACTCAGTGCCATTTTAAGACTATGCAGTAGTTTTGCCAAGAACACATTTCAGAATACTTGCACTTCCAGCATACCGCATTTTAAGTTTTGAAACACAAAAGCTAAATTACAGAGGCTAATATTTGATCAATGGACTATTGCCCAATATTTTTGAAAACTTTCTTTGTGCTAGCTTTTCTGTGTATGTCATATAATTCTTACAACAGCTATATGAGGACTTTATACATGAGCATGACTGGTGTAGTGATTCAAGCATGGCGTCTGGAGCCAGGCTCCTTGGGGCTACCACCTTCTAGCTGGTTGACTCTGAGCAAGGTTCTATTCTTCAGTGTTTCCATCTGTCAAATGGGGATAATTCTATTCTTACCTTATAGGCTGTTAGATGTAAGTGGCTAGAACAGTCCCTGGTACGTGGTAGGCACTGCACTATTATTTGACAGATTATTTTAAAATAAAAATGGGAGTGGAAAGAATTGAGTATAAAGCATTTATGTGAAATAATTTCTCAATTCTTTGTGAAGGAAAGACTCCTGTCTATGGCAGAGACCTCTGGTAGCTCAAGCATTTGGGGTATAGATGGGGAGCACATATTATGATGTCAGTTGAACCAGTTGTTCTGAAAACATTACAGATATCTGCTTGCAATTTCCACACCTTACCCCAGGAAAGATAACAACATCTTAAGGACAAATAACTTCTGATTTAAGGCTGAATGGGCCAACAGATCTTTTAGAGATTCGAACTTCATGGGTGTGTATCCTCCATTTCTTTCCCAGAGAAACACCAAAAGCTTTGCTCTTTGTCTCTACCTACTTGTGAATCTCTTAGCAGCTTTGATAGAAGACAATACACTACACAACCAAAAGATAGAATTTTTTTTTTTTTTTTTTAGTCCTAATGTTCACATGCTTGCTGATCTAAGCCCAGAGATGACTTTGGAAACTAAAGCATTAGGTCGAAAGGCTAACCTTGCTAATGCCGCAGATTCAAAAGCACACAGGCGTGATCCAGTCATTCCCTAGGGGATGCAGGTATTTGCCCTGGGATCTGCCATATGCAGGTAAGTCTTATAACCTCCAGATCACATTAAAAAATAAAAAATCATGGCCCATACCTATAGCAATAAAATAAGCAGCTAAATAATCCTGCACAAAATGCAAAAGCCCAAATCATTATTTGCCTTTTTGTATTTTAGACTTCTGGTTGGTTTGCTCTGTTTGGCTGGCGAATCTCATCTAATTACAATATATTTTTCATTTGTGTTTTAAAATAGCAATCCTAGCCCACTGTTATTATAACATATGTGGTAAGTTGTTGTTCCTGGGTGGTGATAAATTCGTGGCGATCCATTCACATCCTCATGGGTTGGAATTAATCTTTCTCCTCTGATTTCCCACTACACTTTGTGCTTCTATGATTGTGCTTAGCATAATTTGTTTTGTAGTGTATCTATTTGTGAATGCATCTGTCCCCCCCACTAGATCGTGAGGACAAAAACTATCCCGGATGTCTGTTTCATTTTGTTTTGCAGTTCTATGTCACACAACGCGCTGATTTGTACATAGTAGGGACTCAATAAATATTGATAGCAGAATTGAGTCAATTGGGGGCAGCACAGCACATTTGGCCACAGAACACCTTAAAGCAATGAGACCCATCTGTCAATCAAAGCTGTGATCTTTGCTTCATTAACACCATGGCTAAGCAATGAGGTAATAAGTCAGTGACAAAGAGCTGCATGCCCCACATACAGTAAGTTAGATTCTAGATTATATAATTCTTTAAGCAGCAAAAATCCTTCAGAAAGCAAGAGTCAATGTCGTGGCAATAACAATCCATAATTTTATGCATTCTGTATGTGAAGACTGAACCCAGCTATCTCCTTTCTGGCTCTTTATCCAAAAAGCCTTCTCCAGTGCTAATTATTTCTTTCAAAAGCTACAGTAACTTTTCCCACTAAGCAGTTTGCAGTTCATTTTGGCCACCAGTATTGGTTCAAGATCCAGGCTAAGACTGCGCGGCACATGGCTTTGAATTCTTTGATTGCCCAGTGTCATTTTCTGGAGGAAATCTATCATTATCCTTTTGATGTGAAGATTAAGCGTTCCCCAGCT
Source organism: Taxidea taxus jeffersonii (assembly GCA_003697995.1). Taxonomy (NCBI): domain Eukaryota; kingdom Metazoa; phylum Chordata; class Mammalia; order Carnivora; family Mustelidae; genus Taxidea; species Taxidea taxus. The sequence goes on along the minus strand of ML101967.1, from coordinate 176,192 downwards.
GGACAGTCTACCATTCACAGAATGCAAGTTTGGCTTGTCAGAGACGACACTAACTTGCAGTGCGCTAGTTCGACTTTTTCTACTCCTACCTTTTTTTTTTCTTTGGAGATGGTTGACATTAAAAGAATGGAAGGAACCGTCCTCCATCATGCTCCATCTGGCCCTGCTGGTTACTTGGCGAATGAGGCACCACATACATTTGGTGGACTGATAAGGAATGGGAAATCCATGATATTAATAATGAATCTCTGTTCTCCAAAGCAGAAGTCTTTCCAGATTGGCATCTCTCTTACGAACGGTCCAGGTTGGGAGGGGGCCGAGCAAGACTCAGTGCTGAAAGTGAAATAGAAATGAATGGATTGAAGTCCAGAGAGGACACTTAATGGTGGCATGTACTTCCACGACTATGGTTACTGAATGCCTAGCAATGCAAATGACTCGAACCTGGTGCTTGCCCTGGTAGGGCTCCTGGTCTTCAGGGGTATTTAGATTCAGGTAGAGACATTACTGAAGCATAGGCAAGATCATCTGTCTCTTCTTGGTCGAAATGATCCTAGACGTTTTTAGTGGTGATGGCAATAATGATACAATAGCCCTTTCGGAACTGGGGTGAAATCGACCTTCCTACCTAGAAAATTATAATTTATCTATGGCAAAAAAAAAAAAAAAGACAGATTGAAATGCAAATCTGAAATGTAACTCTTCAGGCCTTTTGAGCATTTGGTTTTTAACTATTCCTCAGGAGAAAGCTTACTCTTATTTTCCATGGGAATTCTAGTCATAACTAAATGAAAAGAGGCAATCAGATAGGTGGGGGTGTGGCCTTTAATTTAGAATCTCTGGATAGCATGAAATGATCACTTTTCTGGGTCCTGGACACTTGGCTTGCAGAGGCTCTGTCCTCCATAAAAATAATAAAAATATTTTATAATTGTGTTGGCATAAAGCAACTATAATACAAGGTTGATTATATTCATAATAAAAATATTTTATAATTGTGTTGGCATAAAGCAACTATAATACAAGGTTGATTATATTCATTTTTATTCTTGGGTACTGTGTCTGATGGAGAAGTCCACCCGTCACTGGAGATAGGGCTTGGCCGAGAGCAGTTTTTAAATCTCCACAGGGTTGAAAATCCCTGTGCTTTGGGAGTTACCTACTAACCCACAAGGACCTGAAGAAGAGTCTGGGCAAGTGTCTGCCTCTTCCACTTCCTCTACCTTCCAGTTTTCATAAGCCACCCACTGTGCGTGTGAAATACACCTGGTGTGGGGATATGGCAGAATAGGTATGCTACTGAAATTGCCAGATTTAGCGAATCAAAATGCAGAACACTCGGCTGAATTTGTATTTTAGATATATTTAGGTGTGGGACAAACTTATGCTAAAAAAGTATTCATTGTCTATCTGAAATTCAAATTTAACTGGGCATCCTGTATTTTACCTGGCAACTCTCTATGCTTCCTCTATTCTTGGAACTCAAGTTGTTTTTCCCTCCCAAAATACACTTTCTGATTAATATGCCATGCACTAATAAAGTGTTGCCCAAAGAACGGTCTGTAAACTATTAATAGGAATCACTCAAAAAAGAGAGAGGAAAAAAGTTGCATGGTCGAAAGATGTTTATTTTCTTTAAAGCATGTTCTGTTGGGTTCTTCTGAATATCGGTGCACATTATGACTCTCTAGGAGCAGGATATGGGAGGAGCATGTCCCAAACTTATCGTTCCACTGAGTGGTTTCCTTTTCTGCTAGAGTTTCTCACAGGACTGAAATTTCTGATGGGATGCATCTAGTACTCTACAAAGGCCAATGTGTCTTTATTTATGATAAGTGTGATGGATATTTTGAATCTGCCTTACTGATTTGCTTTACTATCCTCTTCTCTTTTGCTCCTGGCTTCTGTGTGGGGAATACACAGCAGGGGGACATCCACTTTTCTCTTTTATCTCAAGTGTTTTACTGGCTCCCTTTTTTGACCGGATTATGTTTAGTTGGAAATGGGAGTTTACAATATGGGGTCTGTGGAATTGTGGATTTTACCTTATTGTTGAATGAAGGACACCTAAAGCAGGTGTACAGGGCTGGCTACATCATTTGTGGAACCCAGCACAAAATGAAGATGTGAACCCTTTATTCAGAAATAATTAAAAATTTCAAGATGGCATCAGCAGATCATTAAACCTAACACAGGGCACACAGGTGGCACGCCCATGAATTTAGCCCTGCTGATGCACCATCCTTAGTGCCAAAATATGGGGAGTCCTCACCAGAAGACCCCAGGAGTTTCCAAAGGCTAATTAATAATCAGGACTATCTTCAGATACCCAAAGGTCAAAAGCAGAAGCAAGGTCACTAGAGTTGGCCAAAGAGGACATTACATTTTGGTATTTTGTTCATTGTGTATTTTTGCATTTTGAATTTTTAAAACATTGTATTATGGATATTATTTATCTTGATTTTGGTGCTGTCTTAGTTTTCTCAGGCTGCTGGAACAAAATACCCTAAACTGGGTGGCTCACACAACAAAAGTTTACTTCTCATAGGAAGGCTGGAAGTCCAAGATCAATATGCTGGAAAATTCAGTTTCTGATGAGGGAGATGATCTTCCTGGCTTGCAGACAGCCACCTTTTTGCTGTGTCCTTACATGGCCTTTTGTCCGTATGCATATGGGAGCCAGAGTTGGTATGGAGAGGAGAGAGAGAGAGAGGATTTGAGGGGGACATCTTTTTCTCTTCTTGTAAGGCCACGAATCCCTGCATGATGGCCACATCCTTGCGACTTAATCTAATCCTAATTACTTCCCAATAAGTCCCATATGCAAATACCATCTCATTGGGAGTTAGGTCTTCAGGATATAAATTTTGGGGGACACATATTCAGTTCATAATAGGTGCCCCCCAAATTTTATGGAGGGGTCTCATCCAATTTTTGGTCTAGCAAAAGTTGATGGGAAAAAAGTATGGGTTATCAATTACTTAAAAAAATTATGTTTTAAAAGGGAACATTTTGTTCATTTATTTTTGTTTTACAATTCACACACAGAAATACACACATATATACATAGATACATCCATGTATTCTGATGAATAAATATGATTTCTTAGAAATAGCTGGTATAAAATCTAGAATCATTCTTTAAAAAACTGCAAATGGAGATGAAAAATGTAAAATTAATCTATTGTTCTGTCATTAGAATTGTACATATCTCATATATATGATTGTCCCAAAGAAGGCAAATTTCTTTAAAAAGAAAGTTGTGGCCAAATATATTTACCTGCTATATTTTTCCTTTCTCTATATTAAGACAATTACCTGGTTAAGTCTAACTTCTGAACAATGTAGAAGAAGCTATTCTTATTTAACCAATCACAGCTTTAGTTATTTTTTTAAGTTTCTAGAATACTTTAATTCTTGGTTTATTATTTTGAATACCATCTGCTTCTGAGCGCCAAGAGTTAGTAAAGCATTTTGGCAAAAATGCTCCTCTTTTCTTTGGTTGATGAAACCTCCTCCACTGTCTGTCCCCATGGCCCCATGGGGCTGGCAGCACCCTCAAAGATAGGCTAGACTCAGGGGCCAGGCGTGGCCAATGAGCAAATTCTCTCCCCTAACATGGAGTGATTGCTAGCAGACCAGCTTATGACCCATATCATCCCAATGAGAATCAGCCCCAGGCTTATGATGGAATTATTAGACAAAGGCCCTTCCTTTCCACTGAGGTTGCTGAGCTGGAAGAACGTCAGCCTGGAGCTGTGAGTGCCATCTGGGCCACTCCTGAGGGGAGGCTGATTGAGACTGAGGGGGAGGAGTCAAGACCTGACGGGACAGATTCCTGATGGCATTTTTTGAGCACCTGGATCAAACCATGTCTGAAGCAAGTCCTACACCAGACTTTTAGTTATGGGAACAATTAATTCACTTAAAAAAATTCTGGTTGGAGTTTCTGGCACATATCACTAACAGTATTGACAAATATTATGCACAGGGATTTCGGAATTAGAGATGAGTGATGATTGTGTTACCAAAGTGGCCAACCAGAGTGGTAACCAGAGTCAGTCTGGAGGTCCACTGATTGGTATTTCCCCTGAGACCATGTTAGATACCGCCTTAGAAGTACCTGGACAGCTACACTTGCCATGAGAAATTATAATTCCCTGCTTACCTTTCTGTTTCCTCTTCTGGAATTAGATAAGCTCCTCAGGAGGCTGTATTTTGGGAAGAGCATTTATTTGGTGCTTCTAAGTGTTAGTCTCTCTTGGGTGCTTTATTACATTATCTAACTGTCACGATTCTCCCATAAAGTACCTGTGCTTTTTTTCTTTGTGTCCATGTGCCTGGTTTGTAGTTCTGTCTATGTGTGTCAGGGGCCAGCTACGTAACTAGGAATTCTCTGAATTTACTTTCCTTTAGAACATATATCAAAACTCCATAGCAACTGAATCAATTCTTAAAACAAGGGTGGATAAATTTGTTCTCTAAAAAGACAGATAGTAAATACTTAAAGGCTTTGCAGGTCCTGGGATCTTTTTTGCTGTTATAATGTGAAAGCAGCAATAGACAACATACAAACAAATGAGAGTGCTTTGGTTCTAATAAAACTTTATTTATGGGCATGGAAATTTGAATTTTGTCCAGTTTTACATGTCATAAAATCTTGGTTCTTATTTTGGTATTTTTCAACTATTTAAAGAGGCAAAAATGTTCTTAGCTCTTGGTCTGTACAAAAACAGATGGTAGACTGAATTTTGCCTATAGGCAGTCATTTGCATACCCTGGTTTAGAACTTAGACCAGTACTTTCCAAATATAATGTGAGCCACATATGGAATTTAAAATTTTCTGGTATCTATAGTAAAAAAAAAAAAAAGCAAAAGAAACAGGTGAAATTAATTTTAGTACAATGTTTCACTCCCCTCTAATATAACTAAAATATCATTTCAACATGTGTTCAATATAAAAATTAATTAATGATGGGTTTTACATTCTTTACATTTATAAAGTTTTTGAGTTCTGGTATGTATTTTAACATTGAAGCACATCTCCATTGGTATGCTTAATTTCCATCAGAAATACTCAATCTGGATTTAGATTTCATAAAATTTAGAGCAGAAAACAGAATCATATACACGAGTTGTTAAGAAACATTCTTAAGGGGCGCCTGAGTGGCTCAGTGGGTTAAAGCCTCTGCCTTTGGCTCAGGTCATGATTCCAGGGTCCTGGGATTGAGTCCGGAGTCGGGCTGTCTGCTCAGCAGGGAGCCTGCTTCCCTTCCTCTCTCTCTCTGCCTGCCTCTCTGCCTACTTGTGATCTTTCTGTCAAATAAATAAATAAAATCTTTAAAAAAAAAAGAAACATTCTTAAATGTTTTCCAGTAGTTGAATCGAGTGTCAGTTCTTGACTTTATTAAGTAAAATTTAAAATTTAGTTTGTCAGTAACTCGGGTCCCATCTGAAGTGCTCAGTAGCTAGTATGTTAGACAACACACACAGACTCAGAATAACAAGAGACTGCTGTTTTGCGGAGATGAGTATTTTCACTGGCATGACTTGGAATGGGTAGTCAATGGTGACCATGAAAAGCAGACCACTATGTCAGTTTTAATGTTTTTAAATTCTCTGCAGACAAGGTATCCTCTACAGCCTGTAACAAGGACAGCCCTGGCTCCTTGGTTCACCCCAAGGGGGCCCTCCTGCCTGGAGTGTAGTGACTAAGGAAGAGAAAAACCAAGAAAGATTGCCAAAGAGGTAGCTAGTTGCAGATCACAAAGGGCTCAGTGTGCAATGATGAGGATTTTGAACTTCCTCTGAACCATGATGGGCAGTCGTTGGAGCTGCTTTGAGCTTAAGGGTGGGGGAAGGAAGGAGGAGGTCTGTCATGAGGCTATTGCAGGTGTCAAGGTGAAAGATGATGGCGGAGACAGAGCCCTGATGAGGTGAAGCAAGGAAGGCACCTGGCGTCCTAAACTGGAGGAGGCACTTATCCTTGGGGTCATGCTCCTGGGACTACAATCCTGGGAGTGCGCACCCCCTTGCATGCTGGCCCTGGTGGCTTGGATGGGAGTGCTTCTGTGTAGGAAGTGAGAGAAATCGCCAGAACTGGCATCTGTTTTGAAGGAAGAAGGCACAGAATCTACTGATGGATGAGACGTGGAGTGAGAGAAAGAGGGGATGCGAGTGTGAGGCCACGTTTTTGGTTTTCACCGTAAACCCAGCCATCCCTAGCAAGGCCTGCACTGCTCACCCTGCTCCATTGCCAAGTTTACCACAGAACAGAGGTGTCCTGAAAATTGGAGATTTCAGTTAAACAGTTTGAAATTGCAAGTTCAGTTTGCCGCCCCAATCTCCTTCATTGTAGCCAAGGTCGGTCATACTGTCCATAAAGCTGGACGGTTTATGGTTCCACTTCATTGTGAACCGACACAGGGCTGCCTGCTCCTTAATAACACCCTTGAGAAGTCTCAGCAGGGACCCGGAATGTAGGGTAGCCTCACTCCATGAACCTGTTCTCACCCATCTCGGATGCAGAGGCTGCCTTGACCCCTCCCTCCATCAAGCATCAGCCCTTCCCCTCCCCCCTTCTCCAGACTCTGGGCTGCTCCTCCGCCTGTAATAAAAATCCAGCCTTTTTCTTTCCCCCTTCCCCCACCATCTCCACCCCTCTTAAATTCCATTTTACAACACACAAAGCAAGATAGCCTTTGTTAAAAAGTTTAATGTTCTTAATTAGTTGAATCGGTTGGGCTAATTAGAATACCAATTAGAACTGGCAGGGCTATTGTTAATTTGAAAGTGCTGTGGTCTAGTGTTAATCGCTATTAAACCTTATAGTTTGTGAAAGAGAGAGGATGAATTCACAAAATACATTTTAAATGTTAAAGGTCCGTGGTCAGAGGGATCCTGCCTGTCTGCGAGTTTCCGAGTTTCCGGGAAGGCAAACCCACAGAGATGCGCAGTTGCTAAAGACTTGGGCCCAGCAAGGGGCATAAGTGTCTCTCTTTTCAAGAAATGTTAAAAGCCTGTGATGTGTTTTACGAAGATAGCCCAGTGTTTAATTCACCTAATGGACTAATGATCTGGAATGATTCTTTCAAAAAATCAGTGTTATAAGTTAACAGGGCACAAAAAAGTTTCTGTCGTTACCAGAGCCATGCGTCCCCTTTGGGTTGTAACTTCCTAAATCTAAGGAGCCACCCGCACAATTAAACCTCTTTTGTTTCTGGTCACTGTTTGACTAGGAGAATAAAAAGAAAACCAGAGAAACAAAGTCTTTGCACAAAAGTGCCGTGTTTGGACGGTAGTAATGCATGAATCCATATTTTCCTGTCTCATTTGGAAATGACTACATGGATAAGCAAGTCCTAATTTATGTTTTCAGACAAGTATAAAAATCACTCCTCGTTTTCTCAACAAGCAAATATGGAATGGACAATTATAGCTATTCTTACCGTACATTTTCTGAGATATGACTTTATTTTCCCTCTATTCCAGTGATAAAGACAGAAGGTATTGCCATCCATCGTTGCTGGTGTCCTCTCAATATATCTGTGATACATTTCCAGAAAATAAACCATGCAGTTTATAGAAAACAAATATAAAGATATATTTTATCATATGTATTATGGCACTGTTAGGAAACAAGGAATCTTTTTAAATGGTGAATTGCTTTACAAAGGATATAAAAATGTTCAGTGCGATTGCTACCTCAAATCTTCTTGGAGATAAGTGGAGAATAAATTTAAAACAAACAGACCAACAAAGAAATAAGTGACTGAGTGATGACTGGTGCAGTATTTGTGTTCGAAAATTTGTATGGGAAAAATGATTTATAACCCAGAATGTGCTCCAAGTGTTTCTTAAGATACATGGGGACATTATTATCAGGGATACTACGTAGAAATAATGTCTAAAGCAATCCAGGTCGCTGTATTAAATTCCGCTCCTCCCTGACCCAGTACGGCCCACGTTACGGGCATTCTGCTAGGCCTCTGCCCTGGGGATGGGAGAATATAGTGTTGGAAAAGACTTGATTGGGGTTTATTAGGAAAGGTGCCTTAAAGTAGAACAACAACAAAAAATAATACTTGATAATGTCAAAATAGGTTTGTTTCCTTTCGATAAGGAAAAACATTCGATAAGGAAACGTAGATTCACACACCACATCAGGCCTTTTGCCTTGCCCTTAAGTTTTTTCATGTGTTTATAATATCAATTCTTTCAGGACTACTAGTTAAATGTTAGCTTTAGGTTGTGGTTAAAAATAATAGGGGGCGCCTGGGTGGCTCAGTAGGTTAAAGCCGCTGCCTTCGGCTCAGGTCATGATCCCAGGGTCCTGGGATCCAGCCCCACGGCTCAGGTCATGATCCCAGGGTCCTGGGATCCAGCCCCACGGCTCAGGTCATGATCCCAGGGTCCTGGGATCCAGCCCCACGTTGGGCTCTCTGCTCAGCGGGGAGCCTGCTTCCTCCTCTCCCTTTGCCTGCCTCTCTGCCTACTTGTGATCTCTGTCATCAAATAAATTAAAAAAATAATAATAATAATAGTCAGGCTATGTGTCTACATTTTATCTGTATTTTTAACCTTTGTGTAAAGAAGAAGGGGTAGTTTGTTATACAATGCCAAAGAACCCAATATCAATATCTGCCAAATATCTGGGAAATGCCACCGAGAGAGGCAAAAACCAAGAGAAGTGAAGCGTGGACCCCAAATAAAGGTTGGACCTCGGAACTACACTGATCCACTGGTCATTTTTATTTTCTTTCACTTTATTTGACTGCATTTCTCTTTACCCATTTCCTTGCCTATGTTTTGTGCTCCCTTTCTCTCCTTGTGGGCAAATCCCAGGATAAATTCATTCTATAGTCAAACCATCAATGCCTTCATTAATTTGTCCCCACAGTGATTTAACACTTTTTATCTGTTATGTACCAGGTAGTGTTCTAGGCTCTCAGGTACCAAGGTACAGATATAAGGCAGCCATATTAAAAAAAAAAGTGCTTAGTCTAAGGAGTGAGAGAAAGGTATAAAAAAATGGTTATAATGCTCTCTGGCAAGCAGGGCGTCTGGGTCAAGAACAAGGTGCTTTAGATGACAAAAATGGAGTGAGCCCCACAGGGCCACTATGGCTTGTCATCCGTGTGGAAGCCCTGGCTTAGGTTGTGGTGGTAGGGGGAGGCATTTGATATTATTTGAACCTGAAAAATATAATGCAAAAGCAAAATAAAAGTGTAACCCTGATACAAGACGCATGTATCTTCTCTTTCTAGAATCTCTTGAGGACAGGAGTTGAGCCACAACATAACCAATTGTGTGGTTCAGAGAGGTCTTTCATAAATTAACAAAGCTCAGTGATAATTTTCCATCCATGAAGAATCTATAGGATTGGGCCAATATAACATATTCTCAGAAATTGCTTTTGGCATCCATAAAAGAAGTATATACAGTACATTTCATTTTTAGAAAGAATGTTAAGGAAACGAATGAAATAATTTGATTTCCCTTTTGGTGTGACTTGAGACTAAAAATATCCCTTATTCCTAAAGAAGGCATTCATAACAGGTCAGGCTCTCTCGATATTGCCATGTGCAATCCTTCCCTTGAAAATAGATTTAGGGAAGTCACAACCACATACTATTTCTCATTCACCCTTTTTCACCAACCTGCCTGGAAATTTGTGAGCAGATCTCTCATTTTACCATGGGTGCTTAACGCTTGTTATTTGACGTCTGTGTGTCTGCGCATCTGTGGGTGTGTTTATAGTTATTTGCCCTGTGTCATTCTGCAGAAATGGATTCACTCAGTCAACTAGCTGGGAGAGCTTTGAGCTTAGCTCTCAGCTGGAGGAACAAAGGGATGGCAATCAGGAGAAGCCCCTGAAGGGAAGGTAGTCTTCTCACGCAGTCCCCTGAGGGTCCTCATCAACACTGGAGAACGGTTTTGACAGAACCACTGAATTGGGTGCAAGAGTCAAATTCCTGGGACATCAAACCAGGACAGATCTGCTCTCCCACAAACAACAGAGACCCCTCTGCCTTTGGGGAATAGGAGGAGCCCACTCTGAGGGGCACGCTGGCTTCCAGGGTTGGTTGGAAAAACTTGCTGTAGGCAAAAGGGCAAGGAACATTGAGTAGCAGAAATGGAAGGAAATAATTTATTTTTTTTCAAATTGCAAGCCCTGATGTCTGGCCCCAGATATCTGAGCATATTCTCCATTCTTCTAACAAAAGAAACACACATGCTTATTCCACCCTTTTCCGCCTCATCTGGCAGCCGCTTTCTGGTCCAGCAGACACTAACATCTAATGAGTCAAACTTCTCATTTTCAGACTAATCAGTCGGCTGCACTAATTGCAAATGCAAATATGCAAATTTATATTAATTAATTACTCTGCTAATTAGTTCTGCGGTCTTTTTTGGGTAATAAATCATTGTGCAGTGGAAGGGAAACAAGTCCTGTCCCATTTCACTCCACATAAAAATTTAATGTACTCATGGAAGAAAAAAAAAATATACGCACACACACACACACACACACACATATATACATATAAAGACACCCTGAGTTGATCACTGTGCCTCTACTGATGAGTCCCCTCCAGAAAGGTGCAATTGTGAGAGGGCTTTCACATCTTCAGCAAATGCCATCACTAAGGTGCCTGTTAGCAATTTAATTATCACATTATGAGCTTCAGAAAAAGCCCGTTTGCTGTGCTGCAGGCTGTGACACGGAGCTCGGCAGTTCACCCACTTTGCAGCAAAACACTTATAAATAAAATGAGAATATAGAGAGGGAATCACATTTCTTTGCAGGAATGCTACAGCTTGTGATCCAATGTTTTCAAGGGTTTTGTTGTTATCCTTGTTGATTTAAGCCAAAATGATCATCTTGCTTTCCTGCGCCTTTGAATGAAAAGTTTTATCATTCAAGTTTAGGGGCGCATTCAAGAACTGTATCAGGGGAGGGGGCTCGGCAAGAGCTAGTAGGGGAGGGAACTGTCTTCCGCATGTCTAGGAACGATGAGCCCTCAGATTTATTTCATGAATTCTTACTGGAGACCTACTGTGTTACCAGCCACCCGCTGTGGGGGAGAGAATGACGGGCAAGTGATACGTGGAAATGGTCTCTCCCAATAAGACAGTGAGTTCTTGGAGGATAAGAGGCTATGTCTGATTTGCCTCTGTGCTAATAGCTTTATACCCAGATAGAACATTTAAGGAGTATTTGCCGTGGGGGGCCGGGGTGGCTCAGTGGGTTAAGAGTCTGCCTTCAGCTCAGGTCATGATCCCAGGGTCCTGGAATTGAGCCCCGTATTAGGCCCACTGCTCAATGGAGAGCCTGCTTCTCTCTCCCCTTCTCCCTCTGTTTGTGTTCTCTCTCTCTGTCAAATACATATATAAAATCTTAAAAAAAAAAAAAAA